>CM031682.1:997667-1265167 GCA_006182925.3 Reinhardtius hippoglossoides | reverse complement strand
GTCTGACCCGGACAATTCAATACAAAATAAAATATTTCACGCTGAATCCACTTAGTGAGTCGTGCTGTTTGTCAGACTGAATAACACATTTAGAGAGAGAGAGGGGGGGGGGGGGGGTAGAGAGAGAGAGAGGGAGAGAAAACACATTTCTGAGGAATCTGGAATCTGCAAAATCTTAATTGATTCAGTGTTGCCTCTGTGTCCCAGGAGTTGACCCCGAGCAAGAGATGCCAGGAATATTCTAGTAGCTCAGCACAAAAGCCGCTCGTTGTCTGTCAGGAGGTTGTCAGGCCGCTGTCAGAGCGCCGGCTTATTAGTGGGACAGCACTGTCTCCCCTGCAGCCAACACACACACACACACACACACACACACACACACACACACACACACACACACACACACACACACACACACACACACCTGGGATTATACCAACATATTTCCCACAAGCCGTGTTTTCAGAGACATTTGGCTTCACCGCCTGCGAGTGTGCGTCCTGACGACTCGCAACAACAAAATCCACCGAGCAAAAAAATATAAAATCCACATCCACCAGTTTGTTTTCACTTCACGAAGCGTTTGAGGAAAAACTCCGAGCTGCAGATTCACTCAGATGCAATTAAAGTGTAATTGTCGGTCTAATTATTTCTGATGGCAGCCTCCACCAACCACACACACACACACACACACACACACACACACACACTGAGGCAGCTGATGAATACAGCAGCCTGGTGCTGCAGGTGAACTGACTGTGGGAACGTGTGAAGAAGAAGAAGCTGAGCAGTGGCTGGATTCCAGCAGAAGCAGCCGCGTTGAGCAGAGAGTCAGCAGAGCTGTCGGAGTCCTGTCACATCCAGGAACAGGTGGAAGCAGAATAATGAGTCTCACAGCTCGGGGGGGGGGGGAGACACAAAGCTTCCTCACAACAGCAGGAGACACCTTTCATACGAGAGAGGACATTTCATTTAATCATCAAGGTTAAATATGATTTGAATCTTTAATTGTTTCTCTTCACAAACACGGATGTTTGTCAGTTTGTACGATTTCACAAAACAACTGAACTGGATGAAACTTCAGGGAAGAAGAAAGCAGTGAACATTGTAAGACAATAAAAATGTCAACATCTTTGTTCTTTTCTCGGGGAATAATTCATGAAGTTTGATGGAAACCAGGTTTATTCAGGAGGCGGACGTCTCACAGTCAGAATCAGAATCTTTGAAATGTGTTTTCATGAGGGGACTGTTTGGGTCCTTCTAGCTTTCTGACGAGCTTCTCCTATAAGCAAAGCTGAAGCAGTTAGGTTGATTAATCAATTAGTGCATTGACGGATAATTAGTTTTTATAATGTAATTGTAGAATACAAGATTCTTTGCTTCCACTTTCAAAACGTGTGTAAATCAAACATTTGCTTTTGGACTTTCAGCTGCTGATTTGTTTTGAGGTTTTTCTGTAAATTTGTCAGATTACTTCACTCTTTGAACAATTAGTGCAACATGTGAACTGACACGTGCGGCGCCGGATCATTTCCTCTTCGTGAGTCCCAGTAACCCCCCCCCCCCCCCCCCAGGTCCCAGTGAGGATCCTGCAGGACTCACACGTCCGTGAGCGACATGAAGAGTATAAATAGGAAACTGATTAAACTTCCTCCGCCTCGTTTGTGACTCACGCTCACGAAGCACTTCTGTGAAAAGTTCACCTCAGGAAACGCAAAGAGCAATTTTTGCACTTTGAAGATTTCACTTAATTTGAATTTATGATCGGAAGAAATAATTACAGCTCTTAACGGTGCACAGACACACACACGCACACAGACACACACACACACGCGCACACACACACACACACGCACACGCACACGCACACACACACACACACGCACACAGACGAGCATGTGAGGATTGTGTTGAGATAAACATGAAAAAATGTGAAATGAGCCTGAAGCTAAAACGATTTCAATCGTTAAAAAAACAAGCAACAGAAACACTCACACAAGGTGAAAAGGTTTGATCACATTTCATCAGTAAATATCACAGATAATATCATAACATTCTGTGTGTTATCAAATTAAAACACAAAAATCTGTGTTGCTGCGTCGACGACATCCACTGGAATTTGATTTTAGTTGATGTAAATTAAATTAATATGTCAGAAATAATGAGAAACCTTCAGAGAAAACAAGATACACATGTTGTTAAATTCATGTTTCTTCAGACAAATATTTCTGTAACATGTAATATTTGTTATTTCTGGACAATGAATTTGTTCTGCTCTGAAGCATCTGACTCATTTCCACCATCAGTGTTTCATTATCGTTTTATTGTTTTATTATATTATTTGTCTGTTTATATAAAAAGGGACAGTGAACATTAATAAATACGACTATTACAAAGTGTATTTTTCATCATGGACACATGTTACAGTAAATAAGAACTCACAGAGTCACTGAGATCGTTTATGTGTTCGTAGAAGAAGAAGAAGAAGAAGTGAACGTCCTTCAGAACGACCGGTTCAGGTTCTATTAAAAACACTGAGTCGTATTAATGTTAATGGAGACGTATTAATGTTAATGGAAATATGAACCAAATAGAAACAAGCTCAGCAACAAGTCGCACGTCAGGAGGAGCAGAAGAGATGAGAGCACGAGATGTGAAGAAGAAGCTCCGAGGAGGTTCAGCACCGAGCGACTGGAACCAGTCGGGAGTGTTAACGAGCTCCCAGTGATCCCAGTGATCCCACTCACACACGTGTCACTGGCTGGTTTGTTATGTCGGAGGATTCATCACATTTTACACGACGTATCGTTTAGATGACGCTTTCATCCAGAGCGTCTTAAAATAAGTGGATTCAACAAAGACGCCGACGCCGTGACTCAGCAATACTGAGTCTGTTACATAAGAGAATATGATGCACGTGTTCTTTTACTTAAATCATTTATGTATATTTAAACGCGTGTGCTTACTTTCACTGAAGTAATATTGTTTAACCGATGTACTTTTACTTGTACTTAAAGGTGCAGTGTGTAGAACGTAGTGACATCTGGTGGTGAAGTGTCGTGTTGCAGCTGAACACCAAGTCAATTTCTGTCTATTTATTTGTACGTTTATTGAAGTAAAATCTTTGAATTCTTCCGACTTGTGTTTCACTCCAACAATAAAATAATGAATTCATTCCCATCACAACATTGTGCCTCTTTACTCTTCTTGACCTCTCGGCATCGACACGTAACCTCTACACACGTGTTGCGTTCACCTGAGCCGTGACCCACGCAGGCGCCGGGCCAGAGGCGACCACCCTGAAGCGCTCAGCCCGGCTCAGCCCGGCGGTCCGCTGGTTAAACCGTGTCTCACAGCTCAAACCCTCGGGTGCAGCCGTAAAACCCTGTGTGACGCTGAGCCGAGCGAGTCCTCTGAGAGAATCCCAACAATGCCAGTGGCTGCTAATGGCCTGTGATGGGAGGTGAGTGGGGAAGGTTTACTGTTGCTTTCATAAGCCGTCGATGACGTGCGCGGTGCGAGGACGGCGTGCACAGGCGGAACGCAGAGGGCGAGAGTGATGACGACTGTGGGAACAGAGACGGGGGGGGGGGGGGAGAGAGATGAGCGTCCGTCACTTCGTGTAAACGCTTTCAAGGAGGACGGGGTGGAAGGTCAAGGTGTCGGCTGTGATGTCATCAGCCGGCGCTGTAAACACTCGCCGGTCCGTCCTGCGTCACGCTCTGACCTCGCGGCAGGGCTTCCCCCGTCAGCGAGGAGGAGGAGGAGGAGGAGGAGGAGGAGGAGGAGGAAGAGGAGGAGGAGGAGAGGAGAGGAGGAGAGGAGCAGGAGGAGGAGGAGGAGCAGAGGGAGAGGAGGAGGAGAGAGGAGAGGAAGGAGGAGGAGGAGGAGGAGGAGGGAGGAGGAGGAGGAGGAGGAGGAGGAGGAGGAGGAGGAGGAGGAGGAGAGGAGGAGGAGAGAGGGAGGAGGAGGAGGAGGAGGAGAGAGGAGGAGGAGGAGGAGGAGGAAGAGGAGAGGAGGAGGAGGGGAGGAGAGGAGGAGGAGAGGAGGAGGGAGGAGGAGGAGAGGAGGAGAGGAGGAGGAGGAGGAGGGAGAGGAGAGGAGGAGGAGAGGAGGAGGAAGAGGAGTCCAGCAGCAACAAGAAGGACGGACGTTCCTCTGATTGTTTCTCTGTCGGCAGAACCACGTCCCAAACACAATGTTCCTGAGTTTAAACAACTCAGTGATAACAAGTTACTTTAACTGTCACACACACAAAGTAAAGATGGACGCCTCCGGAGATGAAGCCAGAACCTCCCTGATGTCTCCTCGAGCAGATGTTTGTACAGATGCTGATACTGAACCTCATGAGATGAGATGAAACTTTATCGATCGCACGCCGGGGAACTTCAAGTAAGAATGAGATACACCAGAGAATAAGAAAATCAAAAATAAATCCAGAATATGTGGATAATTAAAACATTTCACTACAGAAAAATATTGTTTGTATGGAAAATACATTATTTCAGCAAAGTGCAGGATGAAGCACGAGAATGTCAAAGTGTGTTTGTGCACAAGGTGATATTGAGAAAAACATGTGGAATAACAGGATATGATATCTGTGATATCTGATACACAGGTAGAGTCATAAGGAGATCGTGATAAGAGAGAAGGATATTGATGATGTACGTGAGAACACATGACGGAGATTGTCATCTTCAGCGCCGGCGAGTGGGCGCGTTGATGACGTCTCTCACACACGACAGAAGAAGACAACAAAGAGACGCACACGTAGAAGATACAGATCTCCACCGCTGGATTCATGCCAGAGAACCTCCTGCTGTGAAAGAACAAACTCTGTGGGAAGTTCAGACACAACTGTGCAGACGTTCTCTGGAGATCGTGTCTGAGATCTATTGAGCAACGGAACATCAGCTGCGAGCTTCTGTTCATCTTTGTTCTTCCTCTGCTTCCAGCTGCAGTGGAACCTTCAGTCGGTGTCAGTTTTATTGGCAGCAACACAAAGTGGCCCGAGCTGCAGGAGGAGCAGCTCCAGGTTTGACAGACGAGGAGGTGACGGTGGGTCAGGACGTGTTCCTCTCCTCTGTGTGTTCCACGTCTCCACCTGCTTCTCCCTGTGACCTGCAGCCTGACCTTCCTCCTTCGGAGCTTCACCTGTGTTTGGATCTGAATCCTCCGAGGTGCTGGGCCTGAACTTCTCTCTGCTGTTGATCGCTGACAGGAAACATGTCCGCCCACGTCCTGGAGACTCGTCTTCACCTGCTGTCAGAAAACCTTTTCTCTCCCTCAGTCGATCGGGTCATTTGACATCTTCTGCTGTTTCTGTTTGGTTTTTAAAAAGTTTCTCACTGTTGATTTTTCCATCTGAAGTTTCCGTCTCATCATTTTCTTCTTCAGGTCGTTTTGAACTCTTCACTCCTCGTGTCGACAGATTCTCTGAGTCCAGTTACTTTGGAGCCGGAGCCGTTGGAGCACATGAACGGCTCCACTGATACAAACCTGCTCATATTAAAGCTCAGACGTGACTTGATTTAGTATTTCATTTTTATTTTATCTTGAATCTGCTGAAGATTCACACGTGGACATACGAGTTATGTCTGCTGCTCTGAGGTCAGAGGTGACGTGTCAGCTTCCAGGTTCTGAAGCAAACCTCCACCACACGAGCTCCTGAGTGTGACCCAGCCTGCTCTCCGCTCGGAGGACGCACACTGACTCCAGCGTGAGATCCACATTCTGGTCGGATCTGCAGCAGGAAACGCTGACGATGCATAAAACTACAAATGCAGCGCGTCGGCTGTCAGGTCCAGACAGACGGACAGACAGCCAGCTGACCCCCCGCCACCATGTGACACCGCGGGCTGGAGGAGCCGCCGGGGACAGCGCCGGGGCGTCAGGGAGACTCTGGGTGAAAGGAAGCTTCAGTGTTTCACAGTGTGAGAGAGGTGAGGCGGGGGGGAGGGGGGGGGGGGGGGGGGGGGACAGGGGAGAGGGGGGGGGAGAGACGGGGGAGTAAGTGGCCCAGCAGAGATGACATGATGGAAATGAGGAGCACATGACAGGAGGCTGGAAGTGTCTCTGCTCCATTTGTTCTGTGTGTGTGTGTGTGTGTGTGTGTGTGTGTGTGTGTGTGTGTGTGTGTGTGTGTGTGTGTGTGTGTGTGTGTGTGTGTGTGTGTGTGTGTGTGTGTGTGTGTGTGTGTGTGTGTGCTGAAGAATGTCGAGGCCCCCATTTACCTCAGTAATGACATTATAAGCACCTGACGTCTGTGATTGACACGGAGCAGGAGGGGAGGGGGGGGGGGGACAGACTGAAATGTTTTTATGTTTCCTGGTTCCTCTGAGCCGACGACCAGCTGGAGAAGTAAGGGATGAGGTGCCTTGCTAAAGGGCAGCAGCTGCTCAGTCAGGTTTATAGGTTCTTAATGAATCCTGATTCCAGATCGAGGATTTCTGATCTGTGGGTTTTGTCAACGAGTTCCAAAGCAGCATCGTGACCAGAGGGTTGTAGGTTTGATCCCCTCCTCTAGACCACACGTCCAAGTGCCCGCAGAGACAATTCGTTCGTCTTCGTCTTCGTCTTCGTCTTCTCTGTGTTTGGCTAAATGAAAGCTTCTCCTTCTGTATTTACACAACAGGAGATTCAGCTTCTCTGTGAGTTTGTGTTGGACAGAACATTCGTCCTAAAGAGACACGTCCAAAATTAATAGATCACAATTCAATTTTCCTATATGAATCCTGAAAGTCTTTTTGGCCTCAGCCGTCACTCTCATGTTCTTCCTCTGAGGCGGCTGCACTTCAGCGAGGTGAAGACGAGCTGTGAAGACGAGCGATGAAGACGAGCGATGAAGACTTCAGCGCCTGACTTGTGTGGTCGTCCAAGCTCTGAGTCCATGGAGGTCTGAGGACACGCTCCTGCTGAGAGAGAGATATTCAGTGTGTGTATCGGGGGGGTTGCTTTCTTGTCTCCCCCCCCCCCCCCCCCCACACACACACACACACACTCTCTCTCTTTCTCTCCCGACAAGGAGTTAGTCGTTCTGTTTCAAGAGGTTTGGAATTAGTTTGTCTCCTAGCAACCACCTCGTACAATAAAACATGGTTCTGTGTGCAGAGAGTGTGTGTGTGTGTGTGTGTGTGTGTGTGTGTGTGTGTGTGTGTGTGTGTGTGTGTGTGTGTGTGTGTGTGTGTGTGTGTGTGTGTGTGTCTGTGTGTGTGTGTGTGTAGGACTCTAGGTGTTACTCATGTTGTGGGGACCTATATCTGTCAACGGTTAAAGTTGAGTAAGTATTAGTTCTCCAGGAAATCAATGTAAGTCAATGTAATGTCCTCTGAAGTCATGGAGAGTGTGTGTTTGTGTTTGTGTGTGTGTGTGTGTGTGTGTGTGTGTGTGTGTGTGTGTGTGTGTGTGTGTGTGTGTGTGTGTGTGTGTGTGTGTGTGTGTGTGCACTAATCAGCTGAGCACGCTTTTTCCACTGTCGTACACGTTTGGTGAGTTTACTCTCGTGTGGAAACCTGTTCCACTGCAGGCGTCGCCTCGCTCCTCTTCCTCACAACACACACACACACAGAGAGACACACACAGAGAGAGACACACACACACACACACACACACACACACAGAGACACACAGAGACACACACAGAGACACACACACACACACGCTCTTCATTCACAGCGGACAGCACTTCCTCTCTGGGCTGACGTTACATAAGCGTTAGAAGCTGAATGGAAACTGGTGATAAGCTGCTGTTCTGTCCCGAGGACGGGGGCAGTGACCATGAGCGTCTGGGTGGGACAGACTGTCCGTGGGTTTGGAGACGGGGGAGAACATCCTCTCTCCCCCACCCGGCCCCCAGACCTGGAAACCCTCCCACCCTGTGACACCACAACTCAAACATGTCTACGAGCTGAACCCTCTTCCTCTTTCCTCCGGTGACGTCTCTCACATGTCTTCAGTCTCCACCCGGGGGGGACGGGGTTAAGCTGCAGTGGCTGGAGCTGTGAAATCTGAGAAGTGACGGCAGAGGGAGAAGGAAGGGGAGCTTTCTGGGGACCAAAGGAAAAGAGGAAGACCCAGAGCTCGACCCTTTGGCCTCCCCCCCCCCCCGACAGCTCCTCTCTCCTGGAGTCTTTCTCCTCGTCTCACTTCCTCCTCCTCTGAGCTGCTGCATCAGTTTCTATGCAGACGATGACACACAATGAGCCGTGACAGTGAATGTGTGTGTGGCTGTCCTCTGGTGTGTCTCTGGTGTGTCTCTGGTGTGTGTCTGGTGTGTCTCTGGTGTGTCTTGTGTGTGTCTCTGGTGTGTCTGTGTGTGTCTGTGGTTCTGGTGTCTCTGGTTGTCTCGGTGGTCTCTGGTGTGTCTCTGGTTGTCTCGTGGTCTCTGGTGTGTCTTGTGGTGGTGTCTCTGGTGGGTCTCTGGTTGTTTGGTGTCTCTGGTTGTCTCTGGTGTGTGTCTCTGGTGTGTCTCTGGGTGTGTCTCGGTGTGTTCTCTGGTGTGTCTCTGGTGTGTCTCTGGTGTGTCTCTGGTTGGTTGTCTCTGGTGTGTCTCTGGTGTCTGGTGTCTTGGTGTGTCTCTGGTGTCTCTGGTGTGTCTCTGGTGTGTCTCTGGTGTGTCTCTGGTGTGTCTCTGGTTGTGTCTCTGGTGTGTCTCTGGTGTCTCTGGTGTCTCTGGTGTGTCTCTGGTTGTCTCTGGTGGTCTCTGGTGTGTCTCTGGTGTTTGGTTGTCTCTGGTGGTATCTGGTGTGTCTCTGGTGTGTTCTGGTGTTGTCTCTGGTGTGTCTCTGGTGTGGTTCTCTGGTGTGTCTCTGGTTCTGGTGTGTCTTGGTGTGTCTCTGGTGTGTCTCTGGTGCTTGTTCTCTGGTGTGTCTCTGTGTGTCTCTGGTGTGTCTCTGGTGTGTCTCTGGTGTGTCTCTGGTGTGTCTCTGGTGTGTCTCTGGTGTGTCTCTGGTGTGTCTCTGGTGTGTCTCTGGTGTGTCTCTGGTTGTCTTGGTGTGTCTCTGGTGTGTCTGTGTGTCTCTGGTGTGTCTCTGGTGTGTCTGTGGTGTCTCTGGTGTGTCTCTGGTGTGTCTCTGGTGTCTCTGGTTGTCTCCAGTGTGTCTCGGTGTGTCTCTGGTGTGTCTCTGGTGTCTCTGGTGTGTCTGGTGTGTCTGGTGTGTCTCTGGTGTGTCTCTGGTGTGTCTCTGGTGTGTCTCTGGTGTGTCTCTGGTGTGTCTGGTGTCTCTGGTGTGTGTCTGGTGTGTGTCTGGTGTGTCTCTGGTGTGTCTTGGTGGTTCTGGTGTGTCTCGGTGTTCGGTGTGTTCTGGTGTGTCTCTGGTGTGTCTCGTGTGTCTCTGGTGTGTCTCTGGTGTGTCTCTGGTGTGTCTCTGGTGTGTCTCGGTGTGTCTCGGTGTGTCTCGGTGTGTCTCTGGTGTGTCTTGGTGTGTCTCTGGTGTTGTTGTGTCTCTGGTGTGTCTCTGGTGTGTCTCGGTGTGTTTGGTGTGTCTCTGGTGTGTCTTGGTGTGTCTCTGGTGTGTCTCTGGTGTGTTCGGTGTGTCTCTGGTGTGTCTTGGTGTGTCTCTGGTGTGTTGTCTCTGGTGTGTCTCTGTGTGTCTGGTGGTCTCTGGGTGTTGGTGTGTCTCTGGTGTTCTGTGTCTCTGGTGTGTCTCTGGTGTGTCTCTGGTGTGTCTCTGGTGTGTCTCTGGTGTGTCTCTGGTGTGTCTCCGGTGTGTTCTGGTTGTCTTGGTGTGTCTCGGTGTGTGTGTGTCTCTGTGTTGTCTCTGGTTGTGTCTCTGGTGTGTTCTGGTTTGTCTGGTGTCTCTGGTGTGTCTCTGGTTGTCTCTGGTGTGTCTCTGGTGTGTCTCTGGTGTGTCTCTGGTGTGTCTCTGGTGTGTCTCTGGTGTGTCTCCGGTGTGTCTCCGGTGTGTCTCTGGTGTGTCTCTGGTTGTCTCTGGTGTGTCTCTGGTGTGTCTCTGGTGTGTCTCTGGTGTGTCTCTGGTGTGTCTCTGGTGTGTCTCTGGTGTGTCTCTGGTGTGTCTCTGGTGTGTCTCTGGTGTGTCTCTGGTGTGTCTCTGCTGTGTCTGTGGTGTGTCTCCGGTGTGTCTCTGGTGTGTCTCTGGTGTCTCTGGTGTGTCTCTGGTTGTCCCCGGGCCCGGTGCTGCCGGGGGACTCTGTTCTCAGTGGCACCAGACGAGCTCTCTCCCTCCCGGTGTTAAAGCTCAGCAGTAAGCGTTTCCCACTTCCTGTGCAGCGCTGAATCAGCCCCTAAGAATGTACGAGCACTGACTCACACTTCCTCCTGGATGTGACAGAGCTTCCTCTCCTGCGCCAACTGATTTGGCCTTTTCTCCCCCCCTCCCTCCCTCCCCCCCCTCCCTCCACCCATCCTCCTCCCCCGCCTCGCTCCTGACAACCACCCCCCCCCGGCCCAGGGTTTGAGAGGTGACCCCGAGCGGAATGAGTGAGTCCCTGCGGACACTGACCGACTGACTGAGGACGGACACGTCCCCTCGTCTCAGTCATCGAGCGTCTGAGTCATTTGAATTTAATTTGTTCCGTCTATACTTAGAGGCTCCGGCCTCGTGATCATTGACAGCAGCCGGACAGACGAGTCCCGGTGACGTGTGAGGCAGGTGACCGCGGGTTGTCACCTCACAGGAAGGTTGGATCCGAGCGGAGGAGCAGAACCAACTGGAGCAGATGAGGAACTGATCATTGAGTCATTAGTGGGATTAAAGGGTCAGTTCCACCCTGAAGAAACATCCAGGTCGACATGACTGACAGAAGAACTGGAAACTATTTCTCTTAATTGATTAATGACACCTTCCTCCTTCTGTATCTCACATAACTTAAGAACATTCATCTGATCAGATTCACACTTTTCTTCTGATTTCTAAAGATCCAATGTTCAATAATAAAGTTAATGTGGTTTCTTTCTTATTGAGCCGTGAAGATATCATTTCAGTTTGATGATATTTAGAAGAGAGATTAATTCAGTTTTAACTTGTTGCAAAAAAAACAATGAAATTCACAAGCAGCGTATTTTAATCTGAATAATCCAAAGAACCAAAAAGTGCAGTTTGTGGATTGTCCAGAGCAAAATGATGAAATCTTTTAAACGTGTATTTTTGCATCACAAACTAAATTCCATGAATCCAGGTGGACTCTCGTGTGTGAACAGAACTGGGAACATGAGGGGAAACAGAACATGAAGCAGAATCTCTCGTTTCCTTTCATCAGGTTGTGAACACACCCGTTCGTCCTTGAAACTCAGACGTCAGAATAATCGTGTTCAGAGAATTTCAGTTCAACGCTTTCAGAGACAGAACAACAGAGATGATGAAACCACATTCATTCATATCCACATTCATTCATATGTATTTTATCAAAGTGTCACCTTTCACCTGTGAAGATCTCATCCAATCATTGGACTCACTCTGATGAAATGAACCTGTCAATCAACCAGCCGTTCTGTCGACCTGCTCGTGCACTAACTGCACGTGAACAGAATCTTCTCTCTGATCTGAGTTGTTTTCATTGGAATAAAGATTTTGTGATTGTGATGACGATGAGACAAACAGCCAATAGGGACGAAGCTTCCAGACACACACAGAATGGACAGCGGAGGAAAAGCCGGTATCGTGTGTGTCAGAGTGAGAACGACAAAGAAGTCATATCATGGAAACACATTTTAAATCAAGTAGGTTAAATGTGTTTAAACCAAAGAAACTTTAATCTGAGCGGAGAGCAAAGAGAAGAAGCTTCCTCTGGACAGAAGAACTTCACAGCAGGAGATGTTCCTCTGGACAGAAGAACATCCCAGCAGGAGATGTTCCTCTGGACAGAAGAACATCCAGCAGGAGATGTTCCTCTGGACAGAAGAACATCCCAGCAGGAGATGGACACGTTCTGGACTCGTCTCTGCTGCCTCACGTCTCCTCTGGGAAACTGGGCCATTCCCCGACTACTCGAGTGTGAAGCTTCCTCCGAGCGCAGTGGAAAGTTTACCTTGTGACCGAGGTGTGCTGCCGTGCTGATTATGCAAACATCCCGCAGCCAGCAGCAGCCTCCACACACACACACACACACACAGACACACACACACACACACACATATGTATGCATGCATTCACCCCAGTCGTACGTGACGTCACGTGCAGCAGGTGCCTGCGTGGGGATACAGTGTGTGTGTGTGTGTGTGTGTGTGTGTGTGTGTGTTGTGTGGTGTGTGTGTGTGTGTGTGTGTGTGTGTGTGCACGCCTCTGGCTTGTTTGCCGTGTTTACACATAACAGTGCAATCGTTAGTGTGAGTGTATCACGCATCGGGGGAACTGGGAAACGGCGAGCGCTAAGAGGAGCTGGTGATGTCACACAGTCATAACCAAGGAAAGTGTTGTGCAATACCTGCGTCACTCTGCACCGGGACAACAGCAGGTCGGAGCCGGAGCCGGCTGGTCCACCTCTAAACAACATCTGTCACATGCAGGCTGCGGTCAGCACCGGGCTGCTGGTTAGTCAAGGCCCAGCGACCGAGGGGCTGGAAAGCACCGGGCGCTCCAGATAATCCGATGACTGTCGGAGGCACTTGAGATGACCAAATCCCTTACTGTAGTGTGGGAAGTAACAGCCAGAGTCAGCGTCTCTTACACCACACACACAACACACACACACCACCTCACACACACACACACATCGCACCACACTCACACAAAACTCAAGAGATAGAGTGAAAGATCGTGGTATTGTCGTAGGATCTTCGGCCATCAGAGTCAGACGTTTGCACGTGAATGAAGGATAGTTGTTCTGTCTTTAAAAGAGAGATCCTGATTGCCCCTTGCCCAGGAAGTGAGCCTCCTCGGACAGAGAAGATCTTTCACCACTCGAATACAAAAACATCAAATTCATCCTGATTCACTCGAAGCTTTGGCACGCTACGACAGAGAGAGGTTCATGATCATCCTGAACCAAAGTACTGAAGTGAAAACTAATTTCTGTGCAAAGCAAACTGAACCTGTGTCTCATCAGGAGTCGCATCCTTCAGAGGCTTCATCTGACGACTGTCCACCCCCCCCCCCCCCCCCCCCCGAGGGACCCCCCCGAGAGACGGAGGTGGACCCGCTCCCACCCTCCCAGGAAACGAGAGTCTGACGCTCGAGTGTCACACGTCAACTCAAACTAACAGATTCAAATCAATAAAGTAAAAACTGGTCAAAGAAAGAAAAGATGTGTGATGATGAAATGAGTCAGAACTGTGTGAATGAAGTTTTTTCATTGTGTCTTGCTCTGACTCTCCAGTGACTCGGACTCTTCAGTGCATCTGACTCTTCAGTGACTCGGACTCTTCTCTCTCCTCCACCTTGCTCTGACTCTTCAGTGACTCGGACTCTTCTCTCTCCTCCACCTTGCTCTGACTCTTCAGTGACTCGGACTCTTCTCTCTCCTCCACCTTGCTCTGACTCTCCAGTGACTCGGACTCTTCTCTCTCCTCCACCTTGCTCGGACTCTTCAGTGACTCGGACTCTTCTCTCTCCTCCACCTTGCTCTGACTCTTCAGTGACTCGGACTCTTCTCTCTCCTCCACCTTGCTCTGACTCTTCAGTGACTCGGACTCTTCTCTCTCCTCCACCTTGCTCGGACTCTTCAGTGACTCGGACTCTTCTCTCTATCTTTCCTCTGATGTGTCTCTGAACCAGTTTCCGTTCTGTCACACTCTCATCAGATGTCTGATGATTGACGAGTCACTGACACTCGAGCTCCACACAGGAAATAAAGACTTTGGGTCGTTGCTCAGATTCTAACCTGAGAACTTGAGGATCGATGAGAGAGTTCAGGGACAGAAGAAGAGCCGACAGTATTTGTGGACACTGCCCCCTGGTGGATCCCAGCAGCAGAGGAGGATTTAACATCTGATTATGAAACAAGTGTGAAATCTGAAAGATGTTCTTAAAATTACATTCATTGGAAAGATTCTTTACAATTATATTACTTGGATGAAAACATGTAGATAAGTTTGGTTGCTGGTTGTAGTGTATGTATGTTGTGGTTGTGGTTGGTGTATGTTGGGTTGGTGGTTGGTGTATGTTGTGGTCTGGTGTATGTTGTATGTTGTGGTCTGGTGTATGTTGTGGTCTGGTGTATGTTGTTGTTGTGTATGTGTGTAGTGTGTGTGGTGGTGGTGTGTGTGTCTGGGTGTTTGTGTGTGTCGGGTGTAGGTTGTGTTGGTTGGTGTTGTATGTGTATGTGTGTTGGATGTTGTGGTTGGTGTATGTGTGTGGTGTGTGTTGGGTATGTTGTGTGTGGTTGGTGTATGTTGTGGTTGGTGTATGTGTGGTGGTGTATGGTGTGGTTGGTGTATGGGTTGTGGTCTGGGTGTGGTGTGATGTTGTGGTTGGTGTATGTTGTGGTTGGTGGTATGTTGTGGTCTGGTTGTTGTGTGTGTGGTGGTGTGGTGTATGTTGGGGATGTGTGTCTGGTGTATGTTGTGGTTGGGGGTATGTATGTTGTGGTGTGGTGTATGTTGTGGTGTGGTGTATGTTGTGGTGTGGTGTTGTGGTGTGTTGTGGTCTGGTGTATGTTGTGGTTGGTGTATGTTGTGGTTGGTGTATGTGTGTTGTGATGTGTGTTGTGTTGTGGTGTTGGTGTATGTTGTGTGTTGTTGTGGTGTATGTTGTGGTTGGTGTATGTTGTGGTCTGGTGTATGTTGTGGTTGGTGTTGTTGGTTGTGGTGTGGTGTGGTGTTGTGGTCTGGTTGGTGTGTTGTGGTCTGGTGTTGTTGTGGTCTGGTGTATGTTGTGGTCTGGTGTAGTTGTTGTGGTCTGGTAGTGTATGTGTGGTCTGGTGTATGTTGTGGTCTGGTGGTGTTGTGTTTGGGTGGTATGTTGTATGTTGTGGTCTGGTGTATGTTGTGGTCTGGTGTATGTTGTGGTCTGGTGTATGTTGTGGTCTGGTGTATGTTGTGGTCTGGTGTATGTTGTGGTCTGGTGTATGTTGTGGTCTGGTGTATGTTGTGTCCCTCTATGTTTCGGTGTGTCACAGTCACACAGGTCTTTTTGTTTCACCGGAGGAGAACGAGCAGTTAAATCATTTTCCTCTGCACATTTCTAACGTGTGATTCAGCTCTGAGCTCCACACCCACTGATTCACCCTCATGTTCAAAAGGTTAATCCTTCAGAACAGGAACATGAAAGAAGAGGAAGAGGAGGAAACATCACTGATCTTCATCGTGTCCCGTCCCAGGAACAGTTTGACATCAGGTCTCTGGTGATGAAGCTCTGGAGGAGACAGCACATCAGTCAGAGACGTCAGATGAAGTCTCGGCTTCATGTTCCAACTGGATCCACCTCAGATGATCAGATTGATCCTCGTGAAACGTTTCACTCCTGGAGAAACACACGGTCGACTTTATGTCCCACTTCAACACGTGAAGCTGCAGCTCCACTCGTCTGAATCTCACAAGAGGAGAGAGAGAGAGACATGGAGTCTGGACGAGGAGATGATGGAGGAGATGATGGAGAAGATGATGGAGGAGATCACGTTAGATACTGGACTGTGGTGGTGTCAGACAGATCGTGATGAAGATCACTACTTCATCATCTTCATCAAGTATCTGGAGAATTATTCTGCGTTCATAAAAATACAGTTGAGAACAAACTGAGTCATATGAAACTTTTAATGTTTGTGTGAAATGATCCAACAATGAACCTGTGGCTGAGTTTCACTAATCACACACACACACACACACACACACACACACACACACACACTCTCTCACACACACACACACACACACACACACACACACACACACACACACACTCACTCACACAGATCACGAGCCGCTGGTAGACTGAACCGGATCCTTCCTGTGACTCACGGCTCTGGACCTTCAGACTCATCCTGCAGGAATCCAGGGGACTTTCACCACGTGGAGAACTTGTTGCTGTTGGAACACGGAGCAAAGTTTGTGAATGAACACACACACACACAGACACACACTCACAGGCTCACACACACAGACACACACACACAGGCTCACACACACACACACACACACACCACATCTATTATATCACTACAGTTCACATAATGTTTTTACTCAGCAGCTGCTGCAGGTTAAGATTTCATAAAGAAAGTATATGATATTATATATTAAATCATTTTATTGTTTGCTCCTCGCACCCTCAACTTTATATTATACTTCTTGTGTTGTTTTGTTCCTATATCGTTTTTTATTGTTAATATTCTTCAGTGCAGTT
Source organism: Reinhardtius hippoglossoides (assembly GCA_006182925.3). Lineage (NCBI taxonomy): Eukaryota > Metazoa > Chordata > Actinopteri > Pleuronectiformes > Pleuronectidae > Reinhardtius > Reinhardtius hippoglossoides. The sequence goes on along the minus strand of CM031682.1, from coordinate 1,248,938 downwards.
TGAGATGACAATGAAAATAAAGTTGAATCACAGGACGTTTTATTGTCAATACAATATTTAAAAAGTTACACTAATAATTAAATATGATGATGTATTTCACATATTAACATTTGTGATGTGACTGAGTCAAATTAAGTCCATTTTTAAAGTTTAGTTTATAATTAATTTCAATTATAAACTATAAACACTCTTTTCTAGTTGATAAAAGTTGTGACTGATAATAAATATAAAGGAGCATTAAATATTTAGTTCCAACCAAATGAGCTGAAAGTGTAACTCTGCCTCGTTCATATTAAATAAATTAACAAACACTACAGAGTAAGAAATAAAAAGAAATACATGTTTCTAAGAGGAATAATATATAAATATATATAATTAGAGTTTCAGACGTTACCTTCGCGGTTTAACGCTGCTTTCAGAAACTTTCCCCTAAAAACCAACACTTCCATAAATCACTATGATTTCCTCTGAAAACACTTGATCGGGGGGGGGGGGGGGGGGGTTTCTCTACGTCCACTTCCTGTTCTAAAACACTCGCATGTGTTTTCTCTGTCAGCTCCGGAGTGAGTCACTGAGTTAAGAGTAAAAACAAATATGAACGGAATAAATATGAGCTGAGTCACAAGTGACTAAGACATGAGGAACACACCTTCAGCTTTGATGTGTGTGCGTGTGCGTGCGTGTGCGTGTGCGTGTGCGTGTGTGTGTGCGTGTGCGTGTGTGCATGTGTGTGTGGTGTGTGTTACAAATACAAGTTACCTTCCATCTCTCTCATAACTACAGTGACACCTGCTGGCTCCTGGTTAAACTGGTTCTTGTGAATGAGGATCCAGTTTCAGACGTGACCTGAAGTCAGGACATGTTCCTGAATGTTCTGCAGGTTCTGTACGTGAGAACGTGAACGTCCGAGTCAGCAGCTCCAGATGTTTTCTGGAACTTTTCCTGTAGAATGTGTGTAACATGTCAGAGTGAGTCCATGTGAGGAAACAGCAGGACGATGTGTGGAAGCTTCCCAGAGAGCGAGTGGACGTGTGGACGAGGTTTCTAACACGTGACGGACGTGAAGCTGGAAGAACACAAACATCTCAGGATGAAGAAGAGTTTTCTGAACATTAGAGAAATGAATCCTCTGAACCTGAATATGTATGAAAATGAAATAAACGGTAATGGGTGAATCAGGTCCTGGAGTCCAGCTGCGTTTCTCTGTCTCTCATATAGAAACGTTCCTCTTGGTATTTTCTGAAATGTCACCTCCTCCCTGTTGTGAAGGTTCAGTCAGAGGTAACCATGGAAACCTGTCGGCTCCGTGGAAAACCTGAGCATTTAAAAGCATCGTGAATAAACGGGATGTGTGTCAGACGTGTTCAGACCGAGGTGGTGTCAGTCACATGCTCAGCCTCCTGTGGTTGTGATGAGCAGAGGAACGATCCCACGCTCAGGACTCAGTCACAGGCCGAGCTCAGCGAACCATCACTTGGAGAAAAGAGATCGAAGTGAAGGGAAACATTGTTGAATGATTCTGAAATAAAGAACAGAAAGATGTCACTGTTTTCATCAGGTTATTGTTCACGCAGCTCACAGCCGGTGAATCTAACTCCGTCCTCTGTTCAGGTGAGAGGAGGCTCAGCAGCGTCGCTCCTCAGCCTCAGCTCTCCTCACTCTCCTCATCTCTCCTCAGCTCTCCTCACGTCTCCTCACGTCTCCTCAGCCTCAGCTCTCCTCACGTCTCCTCACGTCTCCTCACGTCTCCTCACGTCTCCTCACGTCTCCTCACGTCTCCTCAGCTCTCAGCTCTCCTCACGTCTCCTCAGCTCTCCTCACGTCTCCTCAGCTCTCCTCACGTCTCCTCAGCTCTCCTCACGTCTCCTCACGTCTCCTCAGCTCTCCTCACGTCTCCTCAGCTCTCCTCACGTCTCCTCACGTCTCCTCAGCTCTCCTCACGTCTCCTCACGTCTCCTCAGCTCTCCTCACGTCTCCTCAGCTCTCCTCACGTCTCCTCAGCTCTCCTCACTCTCCTCACGTCTCCTCAGCTCTCCTCACCTGTCTCCTCATCCGTCTCCTCAGCTCTCCTCACGTCTCCCGCTCTCCTCACGTCTCCTCAGCCCTCTCCTCACGTCTCCTCAGTCTCAGCTCCTCACGTCCCACTCTCAGCTTCTCACTTCCTCAGTCTCCTTCTCAGCTCTCCTCAGCTCTCCTCCTCCTCCTCAGCTCTCCTCAGCTCTCCTCACGTCTCCAGGTTTTTAAACACCCAGATGTTTCCTTTCAGTGAATCACAGCTGGACACCAGGACCTGGTTTAAACTGGGGCTTTTTGCAAACTGCATTTTTCAATTTCATTCCATGGTTGTTTGGAAAAGTGTCGTTGAAGCATTTAATGAAACATTCTGATCATCTTCAGGTTGATAAGTCATAATTAATGTCATTACTGTAAATGTTCTTTCCTTTGCTGCAGCTCCTCTGTTCAGCCTCTGTCTCAAACACCTGGTTTGAGCTCCTGTCTCTTTAAGAGAAAACACCGAACATATTCCAGAACAGCGACGATCAAGATGTCACGGAACCAGAAGGAAAACACGTTCATGAGCTGAATAGTTTGTGTGTGTGTGTGGTGTGTGTGTGTCTGTGTGTCTGTGTGTGTCTGTGTGTGTGTGCGTGTGTGTGAGCAGTTTAAAGACAGACGCACACTGATGTTCTAGTTCTTATCTTGAACCCACTGGAGAAGAAGCACGTGCACGATGAGTGGACGTGCTTCCTCTAAACCAAACTGATGAAATCTCTTAATTATTAAATGAGTCAGTTCCGTCCTGTCACCTCCGGAGGAAGGAAGCGTCGCCTGTTCCTCTTTCACAAACCGACAAACGGCCGCACTTCCTCTTCTCGGCTGCAGTGAACCGAAGCTTCACCAGGTTGTTTGAATCTTGTGCAGCATCAGGAAACCGAGCCTCGCGGTTTAATGACCTCACATGAGGATCGGACCTGGAGCTGATCAGACACACACATCACATCAGTGTTTGATTCCTCACAGCTGCTCTGGTCTAGATGTTAGCTTTTCATTCAGATGAAACCAGCTCCCCGCGGAGTGATGCATCATGGGGATGTTTAATGAGGCGTTGTGTGTTTGTGGTGCTGAAGCGATCCGACCGCAGCCGACAGCCGTGGACTTCACACGGTGTGAGATCAGGACACGGAACAACAGGCAGCTCGGAATGATGTGCACGGAAAACCAGGGGGCACGGAGAAGATGAGGAATCAGGATGTTTCCCTTTGAACCGAACACGACCAGCGAACGAGAAACTGGCTGCTGCAGTTCTGCAGTCGACCCACTTGGCAGCGTCAGAACTTCCCCTGCTGCAAATGAGACGACCCACTGAGAAGCACAGACGGGAAGTTTCCAGCTCGGCTGAGGGAGGAGAGATGCAGATTCTTCTTCTTCTGTGTAACGATGCAACTCGCTCTGCAAGAGGAATACAACAGGTTGTTTTCCAACGAGTGGTTTGAAGTAAATGATCTGATTCGTCCTCTGGGGAACATGAACGTCAAACACACAACCGGTGGCAGAGTGGCGGATTCAGACAAAGTTGTGCTTTGTGTTTCTTGTGTTTATTTTAATAATGATCTGTTGAATAAATAAAACCTATTGAAGAGAAACGGAGTTAAAGATTTAACGGTTTGTCTGTGTCGTTGGCTCATTAAACTGTAGTTTCTGTAATTAAGTCCAATTATGAAGTTATTACTGCGTCTCCTTATTTACCTTAAATAACAAATTATAAATTAGTTACTTAAGTCAAGGCCCGAAGGTCGAGCTGCACTAAATCCACACACTGAAAATATCAACAGATCCATGAATGATTCTCTGAGTTCAGAGCAAATGGAAACAAATAAAACCTCCTGGATCAGTGATGACAGGTTTCCTTTGGTTAACGTTCCACGATTCTAAGTTTATGGGAATATGAGTTATTTCATATTCCTGCTGACAAACAAACCAACAGGAGGTGAAAGAACAAGTGAGAAGAAGAATCCTCCTGAAGAAGTGGAGTCGAGCTGCAGATGTAAATAAAGACAGTTTTTGTTTATTGACGCATTAAAACATCCTTCCAACAATAAACCCACTTCGAGGTTAAAGTCTCTGTACAACGCTTACTAAGCAGTTTATTTATATAGAAAACGTTTGAGGGGCCGAGTTTAAAAATCACACAGCTCCTTCAAATTTAATGGCAGGTACTCTGGAAAAAAAAAAATTACAGCATTCCATCAACAAATATTCTCAAGCAATAAATATGCATTTTTATAAATAGTGTAAATTTACATCAAAATAAAAAAAACACACAACTGAAAGTTCACTCTTTTGTCTGTGTGCAACCGTTTGTGTCGGTGACGTTCGTCCTCGGGTGACTTCCTGTCGCACCCAGACGTTCGTCCTCGGGTGACTTCCTGTCGCACCCGGACGCCGCCGAGCGCTGAAGGTTCGACTGATCCAAAAGGGAAGTGGGTGAAAGGTTGTAAAGAAATGTGTCACTCAACTTTTTCACATTACAAAACTGTTTCTTAATGTTTTCCTGACTGAGGAGGTGTCGGACAGAAACACCTGCTAATGACTCGTCTGATGGGGGGGGGGGGGGGGGCAAGCTCTGGTGTCACACCCACAAACAGAATCACAAAAAATGGAAAAAGAAAATGATCAAGTCAGTAGTCTTTGTGTTGAAACTTAATATGTACAAAACTTTATTTCATCATTTTTCCTCTGGGATGTGTGTGGTGTGCGTGTGCGTGTGCGTGTGCGTGTGTGTGTGTGTGTGTGTGTGTGTGAGTGTGTGTGAGAGAGTGTGTGTGATTTCTAAGTCCAGCAGTAGAACAGTCTGGTCAAGACGACAGAAGGAGCTGCCGTCCCCCTCCAGGCCACCGGGGGGAGGCACACCCCTCTGGGCAGGTTGCATAGACACACAGCTTTCACGCAGCTGCCTTGTGGGATCGCTACAGAGCGCAGTGGGAGGACTGCCGGCTTAACTTCCTGAATATCAGAGACAAAGAAACGTTTCCGGAGAAGCTTCCGGTAAAAGTCCGATGTGGTTCCTCCTCTTAGCATCAAGAGGAAGAAGGGAGGGGGCTCGCCTGCGGGGAGAAGAAGAAACTGAGCTCGGGAAACGTTCACACACTGTAAATAAAGATGGACAACACGTCTCCCATCAGCCAGAAGCACGACTGCTGCCATCTTGAGCCAATCACGTCATCAGGAGTCATAATGTCGAGGTCCTGTCGCTACACAAGCTCGACCAATCACGAGTCAGGCTCAGCTGCCAACCTGATCTTACATCACCGATTAAAACCAGACTCATCAGAAACATGAACACTTGAACTTCCACGTCCCGTCTGCTAACACGGAGGATCAGGCTGTAATCTATTACTTTCATCAAATGATATTTTCTTGATTAGATTTGTTTCCTGCAAAGATCTCAACACATCTCCTCTCGTGTCTGTTCACAAATCAAAGATTCACTTTGTCCTCAGGAGCAAAGAAACCAAATCAACCAAAACCAGTTGGCAGTGAATTAGCTGTCGATTACTGATTGGTTAACTGTTGCCGCCCTAATGGAGGAGGTGTGGTTTATGACCTATGCTGCAGACAGCCACCAGGAGGCGACGGAGAAGCTTCACCGTCATCTTTATTCAGTCTCTGATTCAAACGGAGTCCTGGGATCTGACTCGTGTGTGAGGTTCCTGTGTCGGATACTTACGAGTGTGAACTGGTCGTAAACCTGCATGAGGTCATCGTTCTTGTACTGCTCCAGCACCACGAAGTTGTCCAGGTCAGTGCTCCCCCTGCGGGCGCAGTCCTGGCAGTGCACCACGTACGTCTTCCTGCTGTTGCTCTCGCTGGTGACGAACAGGAGGTCGAACACCTCCACCTGAGCACAGGAGATATGGGAGAGTGAGAAACAGGAAGCCGAGCGGCAGCGATGGGGAAGTGAGGAGGTTCGGCCGGTACCTCGCAGATGCTGCAGTAGTGCGCCGGCTCGTTCTGCGTCCTCCCGTGCCAAACCAGTTCCTTCCCAGCAGCCAATAGCAGTTCCCGCTGCATCTGACACTGCTTCAGAGTCCGTAGCAAACAATACCTGACGCACACAAACACAAAACACGGGTGAGTTCACAGAAACACACAAAACCAACACAGGCGTCCCAGTGGCGGTTCGGAGGAGGTGGGATCCTCACTTGATCATCTCGAAGAGCCGGTGGTCGGACACTTTGATGTTCCGGGCCATGTTCCAGGAGAGGTGGATCATGGGAACGATGGACTTGACGCTCTGCAGCTTGTTCCACTCGTAACGCTCCACGGCCAGTTTGTACTGATGAGCTGAGGGAACACGGAGAATGCATAAAAATAAGTTTAGGAAAACGGCAATGATTTGAAATTAAAGCCAAATGTTTAAACTATCAAATGTTTAAAAGTTGAGTCGGTCTCTAAAGTCTTCATGATAACACAGGTCACAGAAACATGTTTTAAAGCTGCTTTCCATATTCATCTCAGTATATTAATCCCAATATGAAACATAGCAAACTTTCTGATGGTTTTAAAGACAAAACTGGAGATCCATGGGTTTTCTTTATCTCACACTACACAGCCTTCAGGTCCAACCCGGCTCCTGTCCTCACCTGTGAGGGGCCCACGTTCCAGGCGATGTTGTTGCACCAGCCGATGGCCTGGACCCAGTGGACGGTGCCGGTGTTGAGCCACACCAGGTCTCCTGGGCGCTGGATGAAGCGATAGACGGGCACGTTGGTCTCGTACAGGTCCTCCAGGTTCGGCCACCAGGACCCCATCAGGAAGTTGATGTTGTTCCTGTGAAAAGGAGACGAAGGATTCAGCATCACATCCCGAGTTCGGCTGAGGAACTTACTGGAAGTTACCGGTGACGTACTTTTCACAGAAGTCGTTGATGACGCCCCAGTAGGGTTCGGGTACAGCGAACCACTCGCAGTCACCAGGACCGATGTTGATGTTGACCGAGCAGAAGTTGTTGTTCTCTTGATGACCTGCAAAGACGAGATCTTACTAACAGAGTAAGAAAAGGCCCGAGCAGCGTCTGTTTGCTCGTGTGTTAGTGCTACCTGGCGTCCGGCTCCCTGGCACCTTCATGTAGAGCTGCACGGTGTTCATGCCCAGGATGGTGTGACCCACGTGGCTGAGCAGGTTACCGGCCGACACCACCCGGGAAAACGCCGGAAGCTTGGCCAGCTCCTGAAGCTGCTGTTTCCACCTGTGACGGTTTACGTGTTAGTTACGTTCAAAAACAACATTTAGACGTGCGATGGTCATCTGCGTCTGGTTCTTCACTCACTTCTTCTCATCCGAGAGGTCGATGTTGGTGCCGAACTTGAGGTGTTTGAACTGACCCTTCCGTCGCCGCATCGCACTGAGTCACGACAGAATGATGAAGTTAGTGAGAGCAAAAAACTGAAATCTGGAAAAATGAATCAAATGACAAACGAGATGTTACCTGTCTGAGGAACCTGCCTCTGCTTCAATCTCCTTCTTCTTCTCGTTCTCCTCCTGTCACGGAAATTGTAAGTGTTAAGCTGGAAGTTAATTTATTCATCGATCACAAAGTTTTAATAGAACGAGTGTCTGTGTTCTGTGAATCCGTCTTACTGACCCGTAGAGACTCCTGGAAAGACGAGGCCTGGTACTGGGCGTATTTGATGATGGTGGTGTGCGAGCGGCTGCTCTCGCAGCGCCACATCTTCCTGCTGCCGCTGGGGTCCCAGTTCTCATCGTTGGGCTGAGCTAACTGGGTCCGCACCTCAACCAGGTGGTCGGGGTTGGCCTCCACCAACGTCTTGGTGGAGAACAGGCCCAAGTCTGCAAGTGAGGGACGGAGAGAGAACAGAGCCAAGAGCAGATAGAAGAATTTAATAAAATTACATTTACTACAAAAAACTCTTTATCTAAATGATCTATTTTCATAGGAGAACCCCCCCCCCCCCCCCACTGTCAACGCCACAGCGACATTAGAGGAAGCAGGTTGTGGCTGTTTTTTCATAACATAATAAAACTTCCTACAAAGTAAAAGCAACAAGTGTCTCTCAGATTAAACTCACATTATGAGCAGATGTTCTCTGAACAGCAAACACGTGCAGTAACGTTTCCCACTTGCAGGTGGTGCTGTTGTCATACATGTCAGACTCATCCACAGAACACACACACACACACACACACACATATACATACATGCGCACACACACTCTCATGAACACACAATCACAGAGACACACCCACAGAGCCACGTGAGGAGAGTAACATCCAGTTCCTGCTGCTGCCGTGTCAAAGAGCTCAATAACTAAATAATAACTAAATAAAAACTAGAACAATAAAAGTGAAATGGTTGTGAAGCACTTCAGCAAAGTGGAGTGTGTGTTGCTCCGCCTCTTACCCAGTTTGAGAGCTCCGGCCAGGCCCCTGATGACGGTGACCGGGTTCGAGGGGTTGGTGCAGAACTGATGGAGCGGCGGGAAGAAGGCGTCCCGCTTGTTTTCGAGCTGCAGGTCAGAGAGGAGACACAGGATTGGTCAGGGAATGAGGACCGACTCCAGACTTAGAGGGAGAATCACTTTGCTCTACGTACATATATACTGGGCGTCGGAGGGTTGAGTTTGTCCTTTGGCAGCGGAGGAGACGGCGGGCGAGGGGGACGCGGCGGGGGACACTTGTCCAGGAGGACGCTGTTCGTCGACAGGCCGTTCTTCCCCAGGTACCTGCAGCATGAAACCAGGTCCAATCAGACAAACAGCTCCACGGGCAGAACCAGACTCGTTACAGAACAAGACTCGTTACAGAACAAGCGGCGGATCAGTACATTTTCACTCCTCCACAGAAAAACAGCCTCATGTTGCTGAAGATGAAAGAACTCACCTGCAGTCAAACTCATAACTGATCAAACTATGGACCTTATGGATCAACTCTGACTGTTCAGACTTCAGAAGCACTTGCCTACAATAGCAGTAAAATATGTGAGACCATTGATAAAGACCATAAAATACCTTGAAGACATTTGAAGTAAACCCTTGTTGCTTTTTAAGACTCAACAGCTGGAGAACGCAACCTGCCGGTGAGCGGCTGGTGGTTCTGACCAATGACTGAGCAGGAGAACGTTGACCAACACGTCTCGTTCTGAGTTCATGTAAAGAATTATCACCGTTCAAACCAGAACAGATTCTTTGTTCCAACTGAAAACTTGGACCACTTGAAAGAATCTAAATCCTCTGCTTTCATTGTGGTTCATGATTTACAAGCAAACAATGTGAAGACTTTGAATTGACTTGAGTGGTCACAGATTTACTACAGCTCGGTTTCAAATATTAAAATTCATCATGTGACTCGACTGCTCGTAATCGTCTTCTGAAAAAATGTGATGTGAAAGTAAAGTCAGAGTCAAAATCCAAGACATTCAAACACAGCCAAAGATCAAATGAATCACTGGCTCATATAGAAAGGTATTTATGTATTTATCCAAACAAGATGAAGATGAACCCTCCAGCCTCAGCACAGAGTCACTCACACTCGGTACCACAGCTTCTGATTGGTTCATTGTTTGCTGTAATCTGTTTCTATCACAACCACAGCGAGTACACACAACACCCCCCCCCCCCCCCCCCCCCCCCCCCCCTCACCTGCAGGCTTTGAGGACTTCACTGGAGCTGGGGTAGATGGAGAACGAGGACCAGTGTGCCAGACTAGCAGGGGTGCTGTGTTTATGAGCTCCTCCAGGAGGCTCCACCTTCACGAGGCTCTGGGAGTCCTGCAGCCCCGTCCCATTGAGCGTGGGCCCCTGGCTGTTGGTGGCGGACGGGCTGTTAAGGCAGGAGAGGCTGTTGGTGGCGTGAGGGTCTGCAGAGCGAGGAGAGGGTGTAGCAGTGGCTGACGGTGGCGAGGAGGCCGCTGAAAGCTCCGATGTCTTCTTGGCGGCACCGTGGAGACCCGGGTGGACGTTGTTGATTTTCTCTGAGGAAGGCCCTCCGTGGTTACTGTAGTTATTGTTGTCGTCATTACTGGTAGTATTGGCTTTTCCCTTTAGCAAGGCTGAGAGCTGAGGATTGTCTGAACTGAGCACGCCGGGGGCAGGAGAGCCAGGCTGAGACGGGCCGGTGGAGCTGTCCGTCACCCGCGGCTGGACGTGATTAGTCAATCCCTGCGCGGGGGTTGTGCTGGGACTAAGGGGTGTCCCTGCAGAAAGCCTGACGGCGGCCTCCGGACCTGATGGCACAGTAGCAGCGGAGGTGCTGCTGCCGTTGCTGCCCCCTGAAGGCGTGGTGTCTTTGGTGTGGACCCCTGAGGTAGTAGCGGAGTGGGGAGGCGAGGAGAAGTGGTTGGGGGTGGTCTGGGGGGAGGTGGGGGACAACGAGGAGGCTGAGGAGGAGGCAGTGCAGAGCCCAGAGGAATGTCCAACCTGATTCAGAATGCCAGAGGAAGAGAACGAGGTCTGAGGGGAGGAGGAGGAGGAAGAGAAAGGGGGTTCTCCATTGGGACCCGCCGAATGTGAACCTGGACCTTTTTGAAGCCCCTGGACAGAGAAGAGACACAAGGAAATATTAATGTTTGTTTCAATACATTTCCATTAAAAAGAAGAAAGATAAACAGACACATCAGCATAAGAACCACGTGGTACCTGAGTGGTAGTGTTGCGCTGCTGGCTCCTCCATGTCTCGTCTGCGTGACTGGGACTACTGGTAGTGCTGCTGGTGCTGGGGTGACTGGCGGCTGTGCAGTTGTGAGGTAGAGAGTTCTGCTGCGGGTAAGGCACGTTTCCGTTGCTCGCGCCGCCACCTCCGAGTCCCAGGGTGTGATTTCTGTCCAGGTGTCCCAGCGGCCCCACCGACGGACTTGACGAGCAGGATCCGTTGGCGGTGGCCGGGGGGGCCGTGTGGTTGAGAGGGGAGGCGCGGGGGAGGTCTGCGTGGTGGTGAGAGGGATCGGCCGACGGGCCGTTGGGGAGGCTGGGCCGCGGCTGGCCTCCCGCCGCCGCCTGCTGCCTCGTCTGAGAGAGAGAGGAGGACAGGTTCAGATCACACTCTGCTTTCACTGTGGTTCTGTGTCGTCGGGGGGGCGGGTGCTCACCTGCTGCTGATGTTGCTGCATGAGAGTGAACTGGTTCTCCAGCTGTTCCAGCATCTGCACCTGGGGGGGCTTGAGGTTCGCTCGGTTGGTCCGCAGGTGATCCAGGAGCTGCAGGTTTCAAATCATGACACATGATCCTGGTTCTCCTCAAAGGCTGAAAGGAGCTGGTTTGTTGTATTTTATATTTATCTTTCAGTTTTGTTATTACTGGCATTGTGGTTAAAGTTAAATAAAGTGTTGTGTAAGGCAAAACCAAAACATGGAGGAAAATCATTTCCTTTCCTACAAGTAGAAATGTGATTAAAATGCTTTTGCACATGGAAACAATTACTTTAATCTTAAAACAAAGGATTTTACAAACAAATACATTTGGTTTGGTTTATTATGAATTCTGTTCTTTTGTTAAATGTTTTGGTTAAAAGAAGATTTTTTATAAATGCTTAACTTGACATAAAAGGAGTCGGAAAATGTCCCCAAAAATTAATCTAAAGAAAATCGGTGCTTTAATCAAAACTCCATCAGGAACAATTGGGCTCCTGACATCAGAGCGACCTCAGACTGATCCAGGATCTGCAGTAGGGAACTAATTAATCTGATGACATTTTGTCTTGTCATCGAGATGAAAATGAATTTCTGAGAAGGCTCAAGTTACAGTGGTTATCTACAGAAGCCTGTTCTGAGTTTTAATGTAGGAACACATGGAAACCAGCTACTTCACCAGATGGTGACCATCATACCGACGTGCTGCTCTTCCTCACCTGGAGCTTCTGTGGCGTCAGGTACCAGCTGGGGATCTGCTGTGACTGGTGCTGTTGGCCCACGGTCTGCGGCACTCTGAAGGTGAGACAGAAAGAAAAGGTCTGAGCCAGCGCTGATCTTTGGATCATCCGGTGGAGACGTAGCGTTACTGTTCTCAGCCGTACCTTCGCTGGGCTGGCAGTGCGCTTCCTCTTGGCCGGACTGGCCTGTGGGTCTGTGTGGTTACTGGCCGACGGGCCTCCCTCCCCCTTGCAGGCCTAACAAATCCAGCACAGAGACACAGTTTGTGACGAGTCGCTGAACCAACAACCCTCCGCAGAGCTTCAAGTCATTCACACAAACACTAAACGAGCCCTGATGAAGTGATTCAAAGGGAAACAGCCACAAATTCAAACTTTCTGCAAAAAAACAAAAACACCGTGAAGTCACTACATTGACATGCAAAACCATCTGAGCGTTTAAATATCACACGTCTGAAAATACTCTGATTAAAAGGTGTTTTACTTGTGATCACCTTAATCTAACTGGCGGGGGTTGATTAAGGTGATTAGGTCATAATCAGAGTATTCATGCTGCGTTTAAGATGAGACATAATGAATAATTAGGGTTTCTTAGACGTGCAGACCAAAATATTCTGTTTCCAATTCATAAAACTGTGTCTGTGTTTCCAGATAAAAAACACTTCCACCGGCAGCAAGTGAGGATAAAAGCCTAAAACCTGCTTCTACACGTTACAGGTTTGAGTTTGGTTGAGCACAGATCGAGCAGATTCACTGAGATGATTCATAGCCAAAAGAGGATGATGTCACCAGAGCTGCATGAGACGGCAAAAATACGACCAAATAAAAGTGATGTGTTGATGGGGGTGAGGGTGATGAGATTTGTCTCATTTTCAAAAGAGGGATTTGACAAATACAAAAGATAATTTAAACAAGGAAACTTGAAATACATGCGTTGATGCTTCTTAACGTGATGCAGCCATTAAGCGTTTTCAGCCACGTGTTGCATCGACTCTTTTGAGTTATGGGACATAATGAGCAGCTTTGCAGCATCACTTAATTATCTTATAATTATTTATTATATTAACACTATGAAGGTCAACTATGCTCCAGTAATAGATTACAGCAATATACTGTCGGGCCTCGCTCCGACTCCCTCAGACGGTTTCCTCTTTCTGTTTCAGTCCTCAGCTTCATGCTCGAGGAATGAGTGGACACCAGAATTATGGAAAGACCAGTTTGTTTTTCTGATAAAGATGAAAACCCCTGAAGGTGTCAGAGCGAGGCCTCGGCTTTAACAGCTCTTATCGATTTATGGTTCAGAAAGTTTCCAAGAGGCCGGAGACTCTTGCATAAGCTGGATCTCACCTGCTGTGCCTGTGCAGTGTTCAAGGCCCCCTGCCTGGACGTGAGCTCAGCAGGAATGGGTAGGCTCCATGCCTCCTCAATACTAGGAAGCATTTTACTCTTATTCTGCAGACTACCTGGCTGTAGGTTACACAACTGAGCCTAGGAGAAATTGTGTAAGACACAAACTTTAGTGCTGAACTTGGTTGAACAGGAAAGTCACTACAAAACTACGGTGGCGTTTTAGGCAACTGTATACAGAATAAAACAGAAATGTAAAATGCAATGAAAGTATGCTTTGCAATTACCAGTGAGAGAAATGTGTTTCAAGACATCAATATGAATCATTATTCATATCTCGGTGGTCAGAAATCAAAATGACAAAAGCACAATCTGCATTTAAAAACAGCCGATTGCTTTGGCAATGCTTGGCAATAAAACACAGCACTTATCGACACACGTACTACACAACATCTAACACACGGGGCAGGGTGCTGGTGACAACTGGTGTGAGCGCCGGCCCTACCTGCAGCAGCTTGATGCGTTGTGTGAGTGCGGCCGTGTTGAGGCAGGCCCGGCTGCGCGTGGCGTTCAGGTAGCACTTGATAGCGTCGTGCGGCTGGCCGCAGGATTCATACAGCGTGCCCAGGTCCATCCAGGCAGCGGCGTGGCTATGGTCCAGTTGAACAGCACAGATGTAGGCCTGCAGTGCATCCATAGGCTGGTTCTGCTGCTGGTACAGCACCCTGGAGCAGAGGTACAGAGGGGGGGGGGGGGGGGGGGGGGGGGGAATTTTCTTGCCATTCTCCAGGATTTTGCTTCAAATCTTTCTGAGCTATCTCAGTTTCCCAGAGGACACGACCCACCCTTCATACATCTATTAATATCCTTCCTCGCCCTCCTGCTGCTCCGTTATCTCCCCTCTCCTCAGGTCCTCTGTCGCACTGCAGCTGCTGCAGCTCAGAGGTTTCCTGAGCGCCACGAGGCCACGAGCACTAAACACCCCGGGTCAGACGAGCTGTTATAAACCAGCTATTTCTCCCTCCCTCGCACTCTACAGATGTTAACCCCTCTCTGCTTGGGACCTCTCAGTTTAACAACCCAATAGAAGTTCTGCTCTTACCCTATGGAGCACCAGGTGTCAGCGCTGGCCTCGGACTTGTCAATGGACTGGCGGTAAGAGATGAAGGCATCCTGCACCTTCCCAATACTGGAGTAGCACCTGAGACGGGAGGAAGAGAGACGTGGAATCATGAGCTCTCGAGGGAAGTCACAAACAGACAATAAAACTTTATTGCACTGAAATGAATTCTTATATTTGTAAATCATACCCTGAGCCATCTGTCAATCTGACAGCTGAGCATTTACTAATGTCGACAGATCATTTCACACACTTGATTTCCTTCAGGGAAACGTTCACTTTGTTCAAACTGGGACTCCAGCATCACTTTAACGAGCCGGTGTCCCGAACAAGCAGCAGCTGCAGGTTCAATGTCCTCAGGCGGCACTAATTACACACACATTAATAAGTTCCTGTGGAGCCGAACCCAGTGTCGTAACTCTGGACAGTGTCTGGACATTTTCTGGAAATTGTTCTTCAATAGAGAATAGAGAAGCGATTCACAGGCCAATGAATCTATTTGTATTCTTCCAGTTTCACGTCCGTCGTGCGTCGCTGTGAACTCATGAACTCACTCAGACGTGTTCTGGGCTTGTTACAAGGGGAAGTGGGAGGAAAGGATCCAGAAACTGTCTGGAGCAACTGTCTTGAATAGCTGCATCCTCACATACAGCCCCTCCAGAAAGTGTCCAGACCTTGGTGAAGGTCTGAAAACCGCTTTAAACAGGTGGAGGTACTGAAAAGGCCGGATGTCAGATTGTATGGGTAGGTTTATAAACTGTGGGTTGATGTTGTGCAGAGAAAGGTAATTCTTGTTTATCAGGATGTTCAGGCTGAAGCAGTGTAAACGGCTGATATCACATCAACACTAACCCATACAGACAGAAGGTTACTGCTCGGGATGTAGCCGAGCCTCGCTAACACCTAAAGGGACGGCGTGGACCTCGGGGGGGCGTCTGCCAATCCGCTCCAGTGCCTGTGAGCATTCGCCCCCAGGAGGAACAGCAGCTCAGAAACAGGAGTATGTGGCGTGGATCACGTGCCTCCACTTGGCCCGTCCAGCTTTTATCACCCCCGAGTTTATTCAAGCAACAAAAACCTCATGTAGCCAAGATGACGATCATAGCACAATGGCAGATGGCTCTTAGTTAAACAAACAGTCCAACCAGGACTCGCACAAGTGTCCGGTTGGTGTCTGGCGATGTAAAACACACAAAACACTCAACCTCGTTCATCTTACCTGCCGAGAAAGTACCAGGACTGGCCAGAGTTTGGGTCGGCTTCTAGAGACTTCTGCAGACACTGGATAGCATAGCTGTCCTTGGTGCCTTTATCCCCGAGCTGCTCCACCGTGTGATGCATCCAGCCTGGAGGAGCAGAGCAGAGCGATCAGCGATCACATCGAACATCTGTAACTCAAACAGCTGCTCCTGAAAGAAGCCGTCACAGGGAGAACACAGCCGCGTGGAGGGGAATCGGGTGAAACAGAAACAGAAGAGCCGAGGACCTGAATCATCCAATCAGAGGATAAGACGACTGTCGTGTGCAAATGGACGAGACTCAAAGAAAACAAATGGCGTGTCCCCTCAAAGCCGTCTAATGAAGGAGGAAGGAGTACGAGAGGCAGACAAAGAGGGGGGAGGGGGTGTTCACACACACACACACACACACTAACGCATACACGCAATTTACAACAAATCACAGGCGACCTCCGCACCATCCTGTACACCTGTGACAAACTCCACAGGTCACCATGACAACCCCAGCGAGTTAGACCGGGAATGGTTTTACAACTGGGTGAGTGGGTGGGTGGTGTGTGTGTGTGGGGGGGGAGTCGTCTGCACTGCGGAGAGCTAGAAAATGGAAATCTCTCTCTCCCTCTCTCTGCATTCGCACAGAAACATGTGTGATGACTAAGATTCACCCAGAGTGGGAAACTAAAGACAGTCAAAGTTATTAACATAATCGACCTCTCAAAACACATTTTACAAGCGTGTGAAAAAGAAATCAAATCCCCACATGATAAACGCAGGTTGTTCCAACCTAAGAGTGACACATTCACTCGATCAGTGAGAAACATGTGATCTCACTGTGATGTGGAGGCGACTATAACTTAATAACATCATTACAAAGACAACAAACTCCAGGAACCTACAGTGAGTGAAGAGCTGCTACACAACTATCACCACTGCTTCACTGCGCTGACACACAACTATCACCACTGCGCTGACACACAACTATCACCACTGCTTCACTGCGCTGACACACAACTATCACCACTGCGCTGACACACAACTATCACCACTGCTTCACTGTGCTGCTACACAACTATCACCACTGCTTCACTGCGCTGCTACACAACTATCACCACTGCTTCACTGTGCTGCTACACAACTATCACCACTGCTTCACTGCGCTGCTACACAACTATCACCACTGCTTCACTGCGCTGCTACACAACTATCACCACTGCTTCACTGCGCTGACACACAACTATCACCACTGCTTCACTGTGCTGACACACAACTGGATCTACAACGTCCAACTTCTGCTGAGCAGCTCAAACATCCAGTGGATTCTCTACGAGTGTCAGATTCTATCTTCTAACATTTGTTTATAAAACTGGTTAATCTGAATTGTCCCATAAACATTTCTCAGTTTCTTCTTGACACTTTATGTGGAGTCACTTGTCCAGTTATTGAATACATTTCTAGATTAGGCATCCATCTAATAATTATTATTGATTATTTCATCAGTTCTGTCAGAAAGTAGAACACAATGTCCTCTAACGTTTCAATGATTGAAACCTGTGTTTTCATTTGACCAATAGACCAAAGCCAGGAAATGTTCAGTTTATTATTATTATACTTCGACAAAGAGAAGCCTCGAGAAGCCAGAACCAGCACGTTTGTCTATGAATAGATTATTAAAGATGTACATTTATTTAAGGATCTAATTATTTCATTGAATAGTTGTTGCAGCTCTATTCTGAATTATCTAAACACGAACAGATGAGCTGATCGTTCAGCCTCAGAACCAACTGAGCGATGTCGTGAACAGTTTCCAGTAAACTCTCACCAGGACCCATTATAGATATTACAGATCTGATGGACTACACTTGTCCACAGTCAGATGACCGGCACACGTCAGGCCATCATCATCATATCGCTTCATATTTGCAACAGAGACATTTTTCAACTGTTGTGTGAATAAAATTCTAACTTCTAAATTCCCTCCAATCCAGTGCGACATCACAATGTTTCTGTGGCTCTGGTTAATCAACTCTGATCCTCACAAGTACACCCACGCGACATCATTTTCAATTTGTGTGCACGTGCCTGCACCAGCCCCGTGTGGGGGAAGGGAACGAGGGGAACACAATGCTCTTCTGCTGGCAACACAAACACACACAACACACACACACACACACACACACACAGGGGAAAACAGGTAGAAAGTTGCTAGACACTGATTTTCGTGACCTGAGAATGAATTTCACTGAATAAAGTTCACAGCACGATGCAAACACAATCACCAGCAGTATGAAAGAAGTTTGCATGATCATCTCATTGCCACACAAAGTACTAAATGGACAGAAGTGAAATAATGCTGAGGTTCTGACCCGTCGCACTGTGGGTATGAAGACGTGGAGCAGGAGTCACTCACCCAGTTGTTGCAGTGTTGTCGCCTTCACCTGCGCAGGAAGATTTTCCGTCTGCAACAGACTTTCATACGCTTCTTTCGCCGCTCTGTGTTTCTTCTGCGAGACGGAATGACAGGGGGAGGAAAACCGAAAAGAAGGAGGGAGAGACGGAGAGGTTGTTTGAGCCAGACAGGACGGTCCAGTGTGTTTTATGGTTCTAACTGGACAGACACAAAGAGTCTAAAGACCTCCTCACACTCGTAATGACCAGCCAGACGAGCACACACACACACGGGGGAGGGTCAGCGTGGAAGAGGACAGGCCAGACTCAACACGTCTGGCAGCTTTAAGTGTTTCTGCTGCACTCCTCTGTCTGTCTGTGTGTGTCTGCATGTGTGTGCATGTGTGTGCATGTGTGTCCACTGCAGCACACGCTTTGTGTTTTGGGGAAACCCGAGCTGCCTGGTCTAAGGTGAGGCCCCTGTTTGTTTTAACTTGGCGACCTTATTGACCTGCAGTCTGTAAATAGTACGTGGAGAGGTGTGTGTGTCCTTGTGAGCATGTGTGTTTGTGTGTTGTGTGTTTGTGTGTGCAGACTTGGGCAGTAAGCCAGATACAATTACTTGGTTTCAAATGAGGTGAATCTTACAATAAAAGGCCTCATTTCCATCCTCACTCAGGGAGACACCTGTCGAGCTGCAGTAACTCCACGAGCTGCGTGTGAGGAGTGTCTATCTACAGTCCGTGTGAGGACCGGTGCTCACTTAGCTTTAGTCTTAAGAAAATGTGTTAACGTTGATCACTGACACGTTCAACACATTTCTGTCACGTGTCGTTAAACTGAACTAACTTTGTACAAATAATCATTGTTTCTGTTGAATAAATTAACACATGTAACGCACACTGGTCACACACAACCCACTAACACACACACACACACACACTGCTCACACATAACCCACTAACGCACACTGGTCACACACAACCCATTAACACACACTGGTCACACACAACCCACTAACGCACACTGGTCACACACAACCCACACTGGTCACACATAACCCACTAACCCACACTGGTCACACACAACCCACACTGGTCACACACAACCCACTAACCCACACTGGTCACACATAACCCACACACACCACACTGGTCACACACAACCCACTAACGCACACTGGTCACACATAACCCACACTGGTCACACATAACCCACTAACACACACACACACACACAACCCACTAACACACACTGCTCACACATAACCCACTAACACACACACAACCCACTAACACACACTGGTCACACATAACCCACTAAACCACTAACACACACACACACACAACCCACTAACACACACTGGTCACACATAACCCACTAACACACACACACACACACACACACACACACACACACACACAACCCACTAACACACACTGGTCACACATAACCCACTAAACCACTAACACACACACACATAACCCACTAACACACACACACACACAACCCACTAACACACACACAACCCACTAACACACACTGGTCACACATACACACACACACAACCCACTAACACACACTGGTCACACATAACCCACTAAACCACTAACACACACACACATAACCCACTAACACACACACACACACACAACCCACTAACACACACACAACCCACTAACACACACACAACCCACTAACACACACACAACCCACTAACACACACTGGTCACACATAACCCACTAACACACACTGCTCACACATAACACCACTAACACACACTGCTCACACATAACCCACTAACCCACTGTCAATGATCTCTTATCAGCTCAAGTCTTCTCACCACCCCATCACACACACACAGACACACACAGTCTGGCATTGGACTTCCTGTCTACACACAATAAAGACACCTCGGGTTACGCGCTGACACTTGGGACATATAAATGACAGAGGGTCTGAGTGGTTCCTTCCTGCTGCGAGTAATGATCGTCATGAAGCCGAGGCCGAGCCAGACAACAGCCACTGACACAGCCGATCATCTGTTTGACTCGTGGCTCATCTAAAGCCACTCAGCGTGAGACCCTGCAGAAGAGGAAATCCTCGGAAGCCGTGTTTTATCTTCAGGCTCCAGTTGGGAGTGAAGTGACGACTGGGACTTTAGTTGCCGTCACACTTTACATATGTTGTTTTGATATCAGGAAATAGCAGACAGACAAACCACAGTGGCAACAAGTCGTTTTTCTTTTTAACCGTATTCGTTTGTTTGTCAGCAGGATCACACAAAAACTACACAACACAGATCCAGGGAACTTGGTTGGGCCAAGACAGAACTCATCATAATTTGGATCCAAACAAATATGTGGATGTGGTGACTTTAGATGTGGTTTCTTAAGAACTGTTTGGTTTGGCAGGAGGTATGAACTGTACTGTAAGGTTTCTCATTAATGAATTGAATAACAGATGCCATCAAAGAAACCACAGCCTCAGCACTGTATTGTTGCTAACATGCAGCCCCTCAGTTATACTGTGAGAACAGGGCTTCTGCAACAGTTGCATTAGAAATGATAACTGCAGAAAAGATGACTTCTTACCTGGATCTCATACAAATGAGCAATGTGAAACTGAACTGTGGAGAAAGAAGCAGAGGAGAGAATAATTAGGTACTTTCTTGTCTTATTAAAATCAGTGATATTACAGATTCATTCAGATGGGCCGACTGCATACAGTATGGAAGACAGATGGGATTCTCCCCTGCGTGTACAAGTAATCTGAAAGCACAGTGAGTATGTGCTATGTGCTCGCTCGCTCTCCCTCGCTCTCCTTCTGCTGTCTCCTAGGCAACCCCAGTCTTGGGCAGAGTCAGCAGGGAAACGGCAGCAGAGAGGAAAAATTACTCTGTAGAAATATTCCTGTGCCCTTTCAATACGTGCTTTCTGCCGCTACATCTAATGTAAAGCTGTGCTGCGCGGCGGCACGCGGCTGGGTGCGCGCCGGGTGGCCCCCTGGTCGGTACCGCGGGACGACTTACTTTCAGCTTTGGACAAAGTGCAGAGATTGGAGTCGATCAAAGCCAGCTGAAAATGCTGCGGAGAAAAGGAGAAGAACTTCATGAGGAACGGAAATCATCAGGTTAATAATACAAACAGTGACTTATTGGATGAATGCATTTAAATCCTCTGGGTAATAACAGGTCTCAGACGATAAAGTAATAACTAACTGGAAAGTCTTGATGCTTCTAAGAAAACCGAATCTGCAGAAACCTGCTTTTTACTAAAAAAAAACAAAAAGCCCCGACAGATCTACAACACGCCATGAATGAACCCTGGTGACCGTAACGTGAGAGATGCATTGATAGCTGCGAGGGGGGGGGGGGAAACCATAGATATAGTCTCACTCAAACTGCTCCAGCCCCCCCACCTTCCTGCTGTCCAACCAGAGGACAAAGGCTCTGAACAGATACGCTGATATCTGGTTCTATTAACAGCGTCCTGTCCCATCACATGAACTTCAGACTGGGCTGCTGAGCAAGGCAGATGTGTGCATGGCTGCCAAGGCGTGGCACATAACTAACTCCATCAATACCTCCACAAATACAACAGATTAGAACATGAAGATGTCCACAGCTGCACAGACCCCTCTCTAGGGTTTCTCTTCCAGCCCTTCACCCACCCCCAGGGCTCCATACAGCTCCACTTCCCTCATGTGCAAGCAGCCCTTATTTGACCTTATGCTTCATTAAACTCAGGCGTGCTGTCGTGCATATCACACATCAGCACATGGAGGGTGCCTGAGCTGGGTGAAAACAGTTAAACTCAAGGTGTCGGATCCTGTAAATGTGTTAAAGGAGCACTCATGCACCCATAAGTGGCTTCAGGGCTCCCAGCTGGGAATCTGCACCGTGACCTGACCACGCTCTGGTTTTTAAAAAGGCTCCACCACTGCTTTTTAATGTGGGTCAGCAAACATCCCGGACCTTCTGAAACCAGGAACTGCCCACGTGAGACCTATAGCCCACAGTGAGGGAACAGACTGTGCTGCCGGTGCTGCCGGACTCCACCAGGCAACTGTAGGGAAAAGGCTGTAACCTTAAAGGAAAACACCAGATAACTGCAATCTAGGGCAGCGGCAGCTACACACAGATTCAGATCAAAATCAAGTAGCGTCCAGCTGGAGCTTTCTCAGCTTCACCCAGGGCCAGTGGGAGCGTCACACACGTGCACACACACACCCACACACACACACACACACACACGGGACCCTTCTTAGAATAAACTCCCTCCTAAGCAGCGCTATGAGCCACAAAATATCAAACTGGCAGAACGTCACAAAACACACAGCCACACACAGAATAGCGTTACCTATACCGCTGGCAGATCCACACTCCTGTTGGAGCTGCATCCTCCTGCAGATCTCTCCCTCCGTCTCCTCTATCCTTCCCTTCCCTCTTTCACACTTGCTCTAGCAGCAGACAGATAATGCAGCAGGATTGTCAGCTTGGCATTCCACCTCCCTTCCCATGTCTCGCCTTCCTCTCTCTCGCTGCTATCTTTCTTACTCTCTCACTCTCTCTCCCCCTCTTCTTTCCTGGTGTCACTGATTACTATTCAGCAGACGGCTGCAGTGGAGAGTGCAGAGAGATGACACACAATACCTCAAAGCTGGAACAGGCAGGCTCAGACACCCCCCACCACCTCCCCACCTCCGTTCTATCTCACCTCCTCGGCTCAAAGCTCCTCTCCGGCTACACCGACAGTCGGCTTATCACCTTACAAATACACACTGCATGAATATGAACGCTCTAATCTAATTTCTCCTCCTCTCATTGGCTAAGAATTGGCTGCCAATCATTGGATTAGGTTATTGTGAGTATTGTGTTTACAGTCCCAACGGTGAAATACAAGTTAGATGCAGTTAAATGGTAAATTGTGGCGGCTGATTCCTAATTAGGTTACAGTTTATAATTAGAATACATCGTCACTTCACGCCTCAGGCTTCATTAATGGGTATGCACTGCATATACAGGCAGTTTTTTAAGATGTCAAAGCGATTTGTAATCCATGTCACATTCATACACACATTCACAGAATCAGTTATAGGTTCAAATGTTGCTCAAGGGCACTTTGACACACTTTTTGTGGGATCAAACCAGGAAGCATGTGATTACAAGACGATAATATACAAGACACCATAACTAATGTTTCTAACATCTTTCTCCTCCTGCAGCATTTTCTAACAATTTCCTGTTTGTTCCTTTCTGTTTCCCCGCTCTCATTTCTCTCTTGTACCTTTATTCAATCTCTGCTCCTCTGAACGTGCACCCACCCCTCCCTGTAGATAACTGGGGCAGTCGAGAGTGTGTGTGTGTGTGTGTGTGTGTGTGTGTGTGTGTGTGTGTGTGTGTGTGTGTGGGCAATGAGCCAGGCCTAAGAGGGAGGGGCACATCCAAGACCGAGTGAGGACGTGCAGCACGTGCAGCCGACTTCAGCTCAATACCGAATCCCCTCAATCATCAACAGGCACAGATGTATATCCAGCTCATCTTCTCACACACACATTCATAAACCAATATCTGCCCGTACAACTAACTTCTAAATATATAGAACTTGAATTAAGAGATCAAACAATTATTTTTTGCGTAAAATTAATAGAAATAATTGCCTAAACGCAGATGGATACTATGAACTATGAAAATCTCATATGTGCTCATGTCTAATCGATCTGTCAGGCTCTAAATATTATCTGTATAGAACCTAAATTATTCAGTTTTCCAGTTCAGACTACGTCAGATCCAGCTTTTAATATATAAATACAGAATTAACAAGAATACAAGTATTCACAAGAATGTATGCGAGTTTAAATGTAAAATAGAATCCCTCCATAATGAGCTCACTGCGTTAACACCCACAGAACAAACCCTGTGACACAACGTCTGAGAGCAGGACAAAGCCCAGGATCAGATAGCAGTCTGTCCCTAAAGGGAACCAGGACCTCAGGACAATGGGGCCATAGGCTGCCGTCAGAAAGCTCGGTTACTCTCTGGACGTGTGCGGCTCACAGGTGTCCGAGAGGGAAGACAGGGTTTAACTCAGAGAGACGGGACAGACGATCCACCAGCCTTTGTTGCTCCGAGGATGAAGGAGCTGAACTCTTTCTGACGACACATCAGGGGAACAATGCCGAGCGGAAGGAACGTAAAATGAGTCTCCTGCGTTAATGTTGTGATCAATCACTGGACGACCACAGGTTGATGGATGAATAGAGAATATATCATCATTCTTTGTCTGCGGGAAAACTTTACAACCGGAATAAAAGTGTTTATAAAAGAGTAAGATGTGGTGGAATCCATTTTATACGAACGGTGTCCAGTTCAGCTCCCTAAGCCCAAATAAAAAAAAGACATATTCAATCACTATCACAGTATTTGGAACCATAAAGATTTACCTTTAAGCTCGACTCGTAGTCTGTGTTGACTTTAAACATGAGTCCCAGCCTCAGATGAATCTCTTTAGCTCTGGAGAAGCTGGGGTCGATGTACAGCACCTCCTGGAACGCCTTGATGGACCTGGAGGAAGAAATAAGAGACAGTGAGTTCAATACAAATAATCCACCTTGTAACGATCGTGTCGTTCTCGCCTCGTTCCACTACAACAATCACTGGTGGTTTCACAAACTCAAATATTAATCACATGACTAAACACTGATAACTCTCTGTATGACTGTGACAACCTCTGCAATCACAGCAAATAATATTCCTAAAGAAGAAGCAGTAGGTGGTTTGAGATAAGGTTTTTTTTGTTGCCATGGGAGCACGCATGAAAACACAACAACCAAATATTTTTCAGTTCATATATGTAAATATATATATATATAAAATATATAAAAATGAGCAGATAATATGCCTGGAAACCTGAATGGAATCTTCAGGTGAGTTATCACCATACTCTGGATCGCAGTCAAACTCATTTACATGTAGCTCGTGGAACAGAATCAGATTTATGATCTGACTAACGGGGACATGAGAGATGAGAGATCATCAACAGATCATCAACAGATCATCAACAACAATTCACAGGAGACCTCTGAAATAAAAAGTGTAAAGGTGGCCTATATGTGCTTTGTATGGAGGACATTTTGGATTTTCATCATTAACCTTCAACCTAAAGATGATGGACGCCACCATAGTCTTATTGTCCTGCCACGGAGTCATAATAGCTGTTTTCAGATATGACCTGCGGGTAAAACACGGAGAATTGGCTACGGAGTTCCTCCAGAGTTGGTGTTTCACACTAGAAAGTCAGCAGAGTCTCCCTCTGACATCACACCAACACATTGACAGTGTCACAGTCGGACAGACACTCTGCAGCGCTGGGAGAAGTCCCACAGCGTCAGAGGCCGTCAAAAACATCCATTAAGTTTTTACCACCCTCAACAGGCGGACAGAGCTCAGTGTAACAACTGCCCTCTCTTCTCGCACATGGAAACTAACTGTGTGCGTGGGGTTTCCCACAGATATACCCGTGGAGGAGGGGGATGGACTGACCTGTGAACACACAACTGATGCACAACGAAGGCAGGTGTCTGCTGAGAACGGTATTCTTGTCGGGGGAGTGGCACGGAGGCAAAGAGCGATCCACACAGTGCTGCTGTGAATCAACAATGTCAATCTTATCTATTTTGTCACGTGACGAGTGTTAGAAGTGTTCGGCTCATGTGGCGGGCCGCCGTGGGGCTAGTTTCACAATCGCAGTGAATTATCTGCCGGTGCTGAAATGCTGCCTTCGTGTTAGCAGTGAATTTTCTTCTGCTGGAAAAACACAAACTACTCTACAGAGACAAGAGCAGATTGAAACAAACACAAGTTTCCAATTGAAGTCACTCACTGTGTAGCTATGACAACAATGGCAACAGCATGAAGCCCTTTTTCTGTGCGAGGCGGCAGAGTACTGAGCTCACTACTGACGGGGTGCACACAGACACACACACACACACAGAGACACACACTCAACACAACACACACTGAACTCATTGCCCCCTTTCCCTCCGACTCAGCTCCCTCCCTCTTTTATCAGGTCCCTCCCTCTCTCCCCTCCCTCGCTGGCAGGATCCACAGTGAATGCTTGGAGAGCTCAGCTTTTCCACACGACAGGCTGTGACAGCGTACGACAGCGATGATGGACGACTCTCATCTTTAGAAAAGGGCATCGGACAGCAGGGAGACAACTGCTCATTTCTCGAAACAAACACAATGCCACTTCTTTATATTGAGTCCATTTAATGTTCCAGTTGAGACTTTTCAGCAGAAATGATCCATTGTAGCCTCGTGTTTCGTCGGGTGAAGCTAGTTTTGGTAATGCCCTCGTGCAGACTGGTCCAGTGTCTCCCGAGTGAGCACCACCTCGTTCACCATTTGACAGCTCAGCATTCCTCCGGGCTTTGGGCTCAGGGTGACGTAATCCATCCTCGAGAGCCCAACATGACACCCTCCCTTCCCCCACTGTCACATTCCCCGGGCCGCGGAGATGGGGACACACAAACTTGGCAGAGCAACGACACTGGAATCTTTCAGGGCCGTGGGTGAAGTAGAGGGGCAGCACTCGGCCAGCAGAGGTAAAGAGGCTCTGTTCAGAAGCTGTGTGAACGGCCAGATACACAACGGCCACTGCAGCAGGTAACGTCTCAACTGAGACGAGAGATGATCGGTGAAGCTTACGCTGCAGAACACAGTTCCAGCTACGATGTCCAAACATGCAACTATCAGCTTTTATCCATGTCTCTATAAACGGACGGTTCATGTGAATATGGAATATGTGGGAACGATTTTGGGGCTGGAAGCATTTTGGTTTGCTTTCTAGTTTGAGCAGGCTTTGGATTCCTGCAGGTAAACAGTCCGTGTGGAGAGGAAAAGAGACGCATCGTCTATCAGCGGTTTCATTTATCTGCATTCTCGTGTAGATGGCTTGATAGCTGGGGGGGGGGGGGGAATCTCTAAGCTCCTCACGATTCTAATCAGAGGGCTACGACTCGATAAACAATTATCAAGGCATCAAATGACTAGAGGAGTGCATCTTCACTAGCCTCATGATTAGTGCTTTTTAAAAGTATTTCAGACGGTTACTGTTATTAAAAGTGTGCTGTAATTTACAAATTAAGGTTTTCAATTCAAAATCAGAGGTAAGTCTATATCAGTGGTCAGTGCTCTCTACATTCATTCAGTTTAGACTCGTGTGCTGCATCTTTAGCCTTCACTGCATCAGGGGCTGCTGCACTCCGCAGGTCAACAAGAGACTGGTCACTCTGAAGGGCAGGAAGGTCTGACATGGTAAAAGACGACTGGACCTTTAATGTGAGTCTGTCCTGATCCTGAAGCAGCGATGGTCATAATGAGTCAGTAGCATCGTTTAAAAAATGAACGTAGTGGATTATGTTGCGTCTCTGCATCCGATGCATCGCAGAAACGATTCACTTCCTACACCTCTACTGAACGGACGTTTGACTTGATAAAAGAATCGCGTCAGACTTGGCCCTACAATCCACGGTCTACACCGGAAGCCACGAAATATTGGCCGTTGCCCACAAGGCAATTCGTCAGACGATGGCCGAAGGGCTCAGAGATTGATCCATGTCAGACAGCTGATGGTCTACACCCGAAAAAACACTCGAAGCACAAGTAGTTAAATAGAAAAGAAGAAATTAGCGAATAAATCTATAAGCATAGCATTTTGGACTTTCCCCACAAACGTATATAAATTCCTGCCCTCACGGGTTCCAAGAGAACAGGCAAACACAGATAACACCAGGACAACCGCTACAGATAGAAATCTTGGAAAGTTGTATTTTTCCCTGCACAACTCTTGCATCTGCAGTGGCTCTCGAGAGAATATCAAAGATTCAAAAGCGGCCACTGCACTCCATGGTGGAACATTCAGTTCTCAAGATTTCCATATTAGAAACAATAGCACATTAGAGAAGAAATAGTAATAGTACAAGCAGTTAAATACAGAATCATTACCGATACAAGGTGGACAGTACTCGAAGTATTCTGAAGCTAACTGAACACAGATGAAATGTTCTCATTATACTTAATGTAAGAAGTGTGTATTCACCAAAACGTCCACAGAAAAGGAATAAAGTTGTTGTAAACCACCACATCACATCAAGAAAACTGGCAGCCACCCTGTGTGTAATGAAAAGCACTTACCACTGAGAAGCGTTGAAATGGAAGTACACCATGCCGAGGCCGTATAAAAAGGCAGCATTCTAGGAAAACAAAAACAAGTGTTAGAAATGACGACAAGCAGCAACACGAAGGTTCTTCAGCACAATGTAATGAGTTGTGTTGACAGAACCTTGATGGCCTTGTTTTTTACACACACACGGTTCATGATGGAAAATGAGGTAAAACACGTCTGTACCAAGTGATAAGTTGCACAACTATAACAAAACACTTTGAGTTGCACATTTATGCAAGAAGCAATTTACTGGTAGAAGAAGCTGCTCAAATGGAATCCTGCCGGTTCCATGATATTTAACTCTCCAGGGGCCGATTGCTGCCCCCGGTGTACGACTTGTCAACAAGTATAAGAATAGACATTTTCAAGATAACACCAAGGAACTCTCCTTTTAAACATTTCTTTAAGAAGCCTTAAAGTGTCAGCTTTTGGGTATAATGACAAGGCCATAATAATCAAGGCCTTTTCACTGTAAGCTCGGAGTCCAGGAAACAATCCAGACACTTATTTCAAGATGTATAAGCAGCAGGCATTATGGTCACTGGAGGCAATGTGACCCATCATAATATAATAAGAGATATGAGACGATCAATAAGCAAAAATCTGAATTAAATTATGCTGTTGAAGACGAGAAGCTAAGATCAATCAATCACCACAAAAAGGACCTTATACTTTCAAAATCAGGGACTATGAACATGCATAAGATAAAACTACGACTAACGATTATAAATAAGATTGTCTGAAAATGTCAATGATCACTTAACATCATAACTTGTTCAGAGTCTTTCATGAGGAGATGTCACCAACGATAATGTGAAGTAGACGCAGTGAAACCTAATTTGCTTTTTCAAGCTTTCTCTGGTCACGTTTCAAATCGACTGTTTAACACACGTCACACATTATAAAAAGATTAGAGTGAGAAGAGCTCAGCCAACATGTCGACTCACTGAACTTAAATCAATATAGTTTCATCATTGACACACGACACATACTTCCTGCCCTTCCCAGTTAGTGGACGACCTGTAGCTTCTCCCAGTCCACCACACCAGTCTGGCCCTGGACAATAAAAGCTCTGCTTTTTGGGCTCCAAACTCCGGCTATTTATCCCCGCTGCCACCAAGAGACGTCTGCCCCACATCATCATCCTCCTGCAGCGACGGGGAGCTCTCACCCCCCCCCCCTCACGGTGCAGATCTGTAAAACCGAGGAGCCCCGAGCTGTCACATCTGATCAGGCTCGAGCTCTCAGCACCTCCGTTTAATGGCCATTCCAAACAGTGAACCATCAAATCAAAGGGGCCTTTTCATCCACACTGACAGCGCGGAGAGGGCTGGCTGGACACGGCCGTACCGCTGATTGGACGGTTTAAAACCCCGGCCATGAGCAGGAACTAAAGGCAACCCAAACTAATAATACTGAAATACGGTAACGTTCACCGTGTTCGATTACGTTCTCATAAGAACCCTCGGCAGCTGAGCTCGTTGGAAGGATAAACGCCGCGCCTTCGGCTAAGTTAAGCAGAAGTGATGTCATGTTCCGAGCTGGCTGGATATCAGGGGCAAACCAGGCCAGCATTTATGGAGAGGCTTAATCAATTCATATATAGCTCATATATAAATATCAGTGTGTTAAAGGACATCTTTATAGAATACACCAGCTCATTGTTACGCTCTCCCAGTGGCCAGCACCAAACAGTGGAGCATTTAGCAGATGAGTCCGATGTTTCCCTCCGGAGTTCAGAGACCAAACACTTAATGTTACGATCATCAGGGGGAAACAACCACTGCTCGACATGAATGAACATGACGCTCTGCAACCACCTGGCATATAAATAATAAGTTTGCTACATCAAATTAAAAAGGTGGTGATGTGTTGATAACTTGTTTCTGCAGCGCCGAGGGGGACAGAACAATTAACAATTAAGTTGTATAACTACTACACTTAGTAGTGCTACTTGTTGAACTTCATGCTGGAGGTGTAAGATGAGGTGTAAATGCACATCAAGGGCTCATATAGACTGTGTGACAGCATCGCTCACTGAACCCCACACTGTGCAAGATGGGTCCGATAATATCTTTGTGGTAAAAAAACATCTAGCACAACTCAACCAGCTTTGGTCTGAACGCTGGCCCGTCAACGTGGTTAGGCCCACACCTCTGCCAAGGCCCAGCAGTCCCCTGAAATTCAATCAGGCTGCACCAGATTTCACAGACTACGTTCACACAGCGGGTCCAAGTGGCCAGAATCTGATGTTTGTCTCCCCTATGGAACAGATCGGATTGTTTAACGACCGTGTGAACAGCACAAATCACATGGAATCTGATCGTTTCATATCAGATTTGGGGCATTTTCATCTGCGGTTCTCAAATCAGATAAAGATATGATTTTTTTTAAATGCAACCTCAGTCTGAGAAGCCATGAGACCCGTATTGAAATTCAGTGGAGGGACAGTGAGGATTCAGACCTCATGAGCACTTGGGGTGACACGTCTGTACGAGCAGAACTCGAGGGGTCGTATCCTCCGGTCTGAGTTTGAAAGCACATCGAGTTCACATGGGAGTCTGATACTGGCCAAATATTAAAAGGTTTGAAGCGTGAACGTAGTGATAGATAACAGATATATAAATGTGCCTCATCACATCACAAGGCATGAATGATTCTCTGAGAAAATCGTGGAAACTGTTGAAATCTCCTAATAATCACAAGAAAGAGAAAAAAAACATTTCCTGGATCCACACCAAAGGGTTCTTCCCGGACTCGCACCACATCCTTCCACCCAGTTTTGTGAAAATCCGTTCAGATGTTTTTGTGTAATCTTGCAAACCATCCAACCAACCATCAAGGAGGAGATTGAGAAGCTGTTTGCAGCCACAAAGAAAAAGGATAACATCAAATGCAAAATTCTGCTTCTTGTAGCGACAGCATTATGCTCCGATGTTCGTGTCCCGCAGCTTTTCATGCTAGATTCTGAATGGTTGGTTTGGGAATGTCGGTCGTAACTACGGTCAGAATGTGGGATTAAAGTCTACATGAACAATCTCTGTGAGTCTCATAATTCAACAGGGATTTTGAACAGTTTCTCTCACAACTTTCAACACTCGTCTTGGGAGTGTCCTTTGTAAGTTTGACCATATAAAGGAAGTCATGTTGAATCATGTCTGTTGCTTGGAGACACCAGCTTGTGTCCAACTGAGGACTCTCACCTCTGGCAGCCAACAATTGATTATTTTGCCAAAAAGTTTGCATGACATGTTATTTGCTTTCAACTTTGCTTTTCTAGCAAACTTGTAATCGAGTCCACATCTGATGAGGAAATGCCAAAAAATGGAAACTCTGCTTTGACCACAGCCTGACAGATCTATAACTAACAGACGTCCTTTTGGGCCCATGCAGGCTATTCTGTATTAGCATGTATCACCATTGTACTTGTCATGCATCTCCGTGACCTTACATGCACTGAACTGAAGAGTGCTTCCATGTGTCGTACAGAAATCACACAGTGTTGTGATGTGTGCAGCACTCTGTCAACACAACACACAACATTAGTTTACTCCACTCTGCATCCGAGGTGTTTTCTATTGTTTGGCTCAATACATACACGAGAACAATGGATTTAAACTATAAGGTTACAGTGGTGAGTTTCAGTTTTAGAGTCTGATTATGTTCACATTCATAATCGCTTAAAAGCGCATCAAAGAATTCCAACAACGTGTCCCAGTTTTAGGGGAAATGCAGCAGAAGAAAGAGAAGCAGACTAAAAGCCAAGGGCCTGTGACAAAGAAATGAATCAGGGAAAATACCAAGTGCTGATTGTCTCTGAAGGATGTTCAATCAAATATTAAACAGAAATTAGTTTTACAGCTAAAACTGAGAGACAAAACACGGCAGCCTGTATTCTGCAGGGACCCAGAACCAAGCGGAGCCAACAGCAGACAACACGAACTACAATTTACAACGTTGGAAAGAACAGAAGGTTCTTAAGTGGAAAGTGTTGCACATGTGTAGTGTTGTGCAAACTCACCTTCCAGTAGTCCGACTGTAAACCGAAGTACCTCTGGTAAGCAGATAATGCTGCGTGAATGAATATTATACAGAAAGAGAGACAGGGGGGGGGGGGGGGGGGATGATTAGTGACAATGCTCAAAACTCAACGTATTCAATTCATCTGCACGGTCACTGGTAAATAAAGGGACTTTTCAAGACATGGACAAAAGGTGTAATCAGAATAACCCCGTCAGCAGGTTTCAGTGATGTTAACCAAAATATTGAGGATAAGAACAGTAAGAGGCAGGAAGATCCACACACCGAGACTCTCACCTTTTTGATAATCCTCCAGCAGGAGGTTGAAGTGGCCCAGCTGACAGAAAATGTCAGGGTCCACTTTCCCCTCTGCTTTCAGGATGAGGGCATCATAGCAGCTAACAGCCTGAAAGAGAAAACGATAACACTGAAGGGTTCGAGCTGAACAGTTTGTACATCCTGTGGATATTACAGAGAAACTCCACGTTACAAAGGGCCGGTCTCAGTCCAACTCCACCTTAACGCCGAGGCCGTTAGTTTATGTTTATTAGAGGTGATGCTCGGACGCCGATGAGCCGCCGAGCGAAAGCGTTCTCCGAGCCTTCGAGGGCCGTTTTGCATAGTACCAGCTGTACGCCCAAATATGGAGCTTGTCAGTCAGTATTTAAACAACAGCTAAACAAATTACTCTTGATGGCCGGTGAGGAGGAATGATTAGTGAGTGTGTCTGTGCACACGCACACTCATCGGTGCAACAAAGCAATTACGTTGGATGCCATGTGTCATTATGGAGAAACAATTTAAGCACAGAAAAGGGGGTAATTTGCTCTTTTTATAGAACATCACCTTTAATGTATGCTCATGTTTCTGAGCTTTGTGGACACAAATTTTAAAAAACGGCTGCAATTTTAACTTTCTAAAAATGGTTTGGTGATGTTTTTGTCACGAGATTGGGAATCTGAATCGAAGAAGTGGGTGAAATGAAACTGCGGCAAACAGTTCTGCATGTTTTAACATTACGTTCTGAACTAAAGTCTTTCTGAACTAAGCCAGACTTGTTCTGTTTTTGTAGCATTAAGGTTTTCATGTTTGTAACATGGCAGGCGATGCATTCGGGTACTTAGTTCTACAAAAGAAGATTACAATCTCTCTCACACGTGGCACTGTAACATTGCCATGTTCAGTTATCTGGTTAAAGCAGTCAGCAACACTCTAATAAAACACACTGTATATTTGTGTCTCGTTTTGAGGAAGCAAGTAGCTTCCGATGTCCTGAATCGCACCGTCCTCCGTCGAGCAGAGGAACAGTTACACACTCCGAGCCTAAGCTGTTCTCAGACATGAACACCAGAGAGTGTCCCCCCACAACGGGCTCCAGAGTTTTTCCTTACACCCATAAACACAGCAGCAGGAGCCGTGTTCACGACAACACAGAAATGTTGGCGGCGCCGCAGACGGAGGCCGGATGTAACATTAATTGTCCGTTGGTACTCGTCACCAGAAACTCTCTACGTGTGACTTCCAGATATTTGTATTCTGGTGTTTTCTGTGACTGGTTCGTGTTGTACACATCATCAACACATTCACTTGCGGTGAGTCCTTCAGAGAATCTCCCGCCGTTTACTCACATGGTCTCATTCGGACATTATCTGGAGTTTTAACCTCTCGCTCTGACAGTTGAGTTCTACCATGCAGCCCCTGTGGGTAACGTCCCAAAGCAGCTCTGGTTGTGTTGCAAATGTCCTAACGATGTCAAGTCTTATGATAAAACAACTTTTCATGTTGTGTTGGAGGGCCATTATTCAAATAAGTACATAGAATGAGTTTGTGCTAGTTTGAATTTAAAAAAGCTGTTGCCTGCAACTTTGAGAGCTGCTGTGAAACTTAAAGACTCAACATCCAATCACCTGACCACCTTTATCTCCCCCTCTTCTCATCTTTGTTCATGTTGACACAGAATCACACACCACGTTTCCTAATGTCGACATGAAACACACACACATCAGCTCCGGCCCAGCAGAGCAGCCTGCACCAGACACTTCCTCAGGACTGTCCCAATGTGGCCCTGTGGGCTCCATCAGCTCACACAGAGCCTCATACTGGTGTTTAACATGGTGGAGCAGAGGATGTGCAGTAGATGCATCCACCCCAGGTTCAGGAGACCTGACGGTGTCATGTAGAGGAACTGATGGAACCTGCGTGCCTCCTGTGACGGTGTGAGCCTCCCTGGCTGGACGGGCTCTCACTACAACAACAAACAGGGACAGTAAGTGGCTGCATGTCTGGGCCTCGTGAGGAAGGAGCCTCCAGTGAAACAGCCTCCCCAGATGAACCTCCAGCCACATGTTGAGGAGCACAGCCCGGCTCCTGCACCGGGCGGCCGGCGGGGCGGCTGCACCCCCCGGCTCCGGGCTTAATGAGCCATCTTTGTTGTAAACACTGATCGCCTTCTGTCGCCGTATCTTTGTTTTTCCTGGTGAACGGTGATTAGCTTAGCCGCCGCTGCTAGTTAGCTAGCAGACGTTGAGCTCGGGTTATGTTCTCCCCAGCCCCGCCATCTTGGGGCCGCGTCCAGCAGCCATTATTTCAGGAACCCTGACTGCACTCTGTGTGTGTGTCCCCGGACGGTGTCGGCCGAGCGGCCCCGGCTCCGTGTGGGAGAGGGGGGGGGGGACCGCTGCACGGTTAGCCGCTACATGCTACCACCGGGGGCTGGCGCACGACTCCTGCCCGGGGCTGGGACCTCACAGGCGAACATGTCTGACAACTCGCTGCTTCTGAATAAAGTGCAGGTCGAGTCCCGGGGACACGTGTGGAAGTCTCACATCAACACACCGAGAGGGGCCGGTCCCCCGGAGCCCGGAGCCCCGCGGGGCACCGCCGGTTAGTGCAGCGGAGACAACCGGAGCATTAAAGTGGTTTCTACACACGTGTCTGCATCTGTTTATGGAGCCTGAGGAGAATAACGTGCACCGACAACAACAGTGGACCCGGTGCTACCGCCTAGCCCGGCTCCTCTGCCCCCAACAGCTGGAGGTGTTAGCGGGGTGGAGAGCCACAGCACCCGCTGGGGCTGCTGCTCCGGGCCCCGTGCACCGGAGAAACACTGCCCACGGGTCGGTTCACTGTGAACGCTGCCCGGTCGGCACTAACAACCCGGGTCCCGAGTGCAGCTGCCCCGGCAGCGAGCCGCGGCTCCAGCCTCGACCCGGGGTTCTATCCGGGCTGGTGTGCGGCTGCAGCCGGGCAGCCCGGGTGTGCAGCCCCGGGCCGGGTCCTCGCTGGGGAGGGCAGACCGCGGAGGAGCGGGGGACTGGATCCACACTGGGACTTACCTTTAACAGCAAGGCCTTCGTTCTGGCGCCATCTTCTTGAAGCCCGTGAAATCCAAACAGTGAGCTGCAAGTAGAGGACAGACAACACACAGGCTCCGTGTTACTCGGGGACATTGGGTGTTTGCAAACTGCCGCGGACGCGCCGGGGAACCGGCAGAAGGGCAGCGGGCGAGGAGCGTCCCCACCGCGGCGGCTCTCACCTGTCCACCCCGGCCAGGCGCTGCTTCTCCGGCGCTGTTAGCTTCGGAAAGTCCGCTTCGATTTCGGTCGCTTTTCCCGACGCCATTTTCTCCTCGTCATTACCAGCAACGCCGAGACTCCGGGCAGCGGCGGAGGCGGCGGCGGCGGCGGGCAGCGACACTCCGCACGACTTCATGGGGCAGACGCGGGAGGGTCCACGGGCACCGAGCAGCTCCGGGGGGTCGCGGTGAGACGGGGACGGGTCGCGCACCTTTCCAGGACTCGAACGGGGCGTAGCGTGATTCTTGCCAAATCCTCAAGGAAACGATCCCTTCAAAGCCGCGTCCGCAGCCGGCATCGCAGGTGGAAACACGGCGGCTCCGGCACCGACAGCGGCCGCGTGCAGCTGCGGAGGGCGCGGGTCCGGGGGTCGCGGCTATTTCATTAAATCTCAAACTTCGACCTGCGGCTCAAACTTGTTGTAATTGTGTCACACAGGCAGACGCACGCCGCCGCCGTCGACACGCCCTCCGCCCGGCCCGGGCCAATCGGCGGCCGGGCGGAGGCGTCACGTGAGCGTCTCCGGTTGATGTGTCGCGCGCACGCGGGTGAGCGCGCGCACGCACACACACCAGAGCGGGCCCGCCCCCGAGGCCCGCGATTGGACGCTGGCGCTGTATTATGATTACGTAACTGTGATTCAAGGAAGCCCATTGGTCAGAGGAGCTGTCGTGTAAGACTGTGGGGGGGCGGCTGTCAACGGTGTTTGTTGCAACGTTGCACAAAAACAGTAGTTTTTATTATAAAGATCGATAAATAGTTATGTAGATAGATTGATATGTAGATAAATAGATAGTGAGAGAGATAGAGAGAGATATATATGGATAGATTGGTAGATAGATAAATAGATATGTAGATAAATAGATAGTGAGAGAGAGAGAGAGAGAGAGAGAGAGAGAGTAGATGGATAGAGAGATGGAGGGATGGATAGACCACAGATAGAGAGATAGATACATGGATAGATTGATAGATAGATAAATAGATAGACAGATGAATAGAGAGAGAGAGAGATACAGTAGATATATAGACAGATAGAGAGATGGAGGGATGGATAGACCACAGACAGATAGACAGATAGAGAGATGGAGGGATGGATAGACCACAGACAGATGGAGAGATGGAGGGATGGAGGGATGGATAGACCACAGACAGATAGACAGATAGAGAGATGGAGGGATGGATAGACCACAGACAGATAGACAGATAGAGAGATGGAGGGATGGATAGACCACAGACAGATAGACAGATAGAGAGATGGAGGGATGGATAGACCACAGACAGATAGTCCCCAAAGTCCCTCTCTATCAACCTGTGTGCTGTCCCCTCTGCTGCTGCCTCCAGGGCTGAGACCAATTAAGAGTTAATCAGCATCCTGAGCCACACCTTGGTCCAGTGATCTCACCTGGACACAGCAGTCACATCCCCTCTCTCCACTACACTCTACATGATGGGAGTTTGGTTTCACAGCATTTCCATGATTGTGTTTCATCTGTTTTCAATGCGTTTCTGCACCACATGAGTCGACTGCACACCACCCAGCCCTTTATGAAGCAGCCAGAAAGGTAGACTCTGCCAAATGTTTGGTTTTTATTGTTTTACTTTTTACCTCCACCAAGGAGGTTATGTTTTCACCCCCGTCTGTCTGTTGGTTGGTTTTCAAGCAGGATAACACAGAAATAACTGAACTGATTTTGTGAAGGAGTGGGACTTGGTCCAAGGAAGAACCCTCAAACTTTGGATGCAGATCCATTTTTATCTTTCACTGTCTTTAACACTGTAGGGCATATTCATTGATATCTCATAGAATAATATTTTTTAAAAGTTATCTTTATGTTTGAGCTTTTTAATATTCATATCAATCAATCAAATTGTGTATATGTATTCATCTTCTCTCTTTTTGGCTTTTGTATGTATTTTAATCTATGTTCTGTTGTATTATATCTGGACCCTGACTCTGAATAATAAAATGTCATCACCACAGTATTGTTGTGTTTATACTTGCTCCAAATTGTTCTGGTAAATGAATGCAAACATATTGAAATTATTATTATTACAATTATCAGTAATCGTAGTTGAAGTAGTATTGTTATTATTATAGTTTGTATATTATTGTGTTCCTGTCCGTGGCTCTTTCGCTCTTCACTGTCTGACACTCATTAATATCATTATAGTGAGTATTGTAATTATTATTTTAGTGTGTATTATTATTATTATTATTTTTATTATAGTGTGTTCCTCTGTCTCTCTTTCTCTCTTACGTCATTATTATTAGTGTGTATTATTATTATTATTATAGTGTGTATTATTATTGTTATATTTAAAGTGTGTCCCTCTCTTTCTCTCTCACCGTCATGATTATTATAGTGTATTATTATTATAGTATATTGTTATTATTGTTAATATCATTAAAGTGTGCCCCTCTTCCCGTCCTGGTTATGTACATGTGTATTATTATTATTATAGTATTATTGTTATTATCATTAAAGTGCGCCCCTCTTCCCGTCCTGGTTATGTACATGTGTATTATTATTATTATAGTATTATTGTTATTATCATTAAAGTGTGCCCCTCTTCCCGTCCTGATTATGTAAATGTGTATTATTATTATTATAGTATATTGTTATTATCATTAAAGTGTGCCCCTCTTCCCGTCCTGATTATGTAAATGTGTATTATTATTATTATAGTATTATTGTTATTATCATTAAAGTGCGCCCCTCTTCCCGTCCTGGTTATGTAAATGTGTATTATTATTATTATAGTATTATTGTTATTATCATTAAAGTGCGCCCCTCTTCCCGTCCTGGTTATGTAAATGTGTATTATTATTATTATAGTATTATTGTTATGATCATTAAAGTGCGCCCCTCTTCCCGTCCTGGTTATGTAAGTGACGCACATGAAGGCAGCTGAGGACAGAGCCGCTCTCTCTCCAAAATGGCGACTCGTGACAAGGGTAAGCAGCATCGTTAGCATCGTTAGCATCGTTAGCTGGAGCCTGTAGCCCGGTGCTCTCTGGGTCTCTGGGTCTCTGCTGGACTCTGAGTGTCCGCTGGACACCAGGGACACGTCGGGCTGTTCGGTCACTCGTGTCAGACACTAGCGGATCACCAGAACTCTCCGGACCTGGCGTGTGTTGCTAACTTTTCAACTTTAGCTTAGCTGGTAGCTTCATGCTAACTTCTTGCTGGGCCTAAGAACTTTGATAAGTTGCGACCACAGGGAGGAACCGTTAGCTGCTTCTGTAGTGGAAGCTAACCATAACTTAGACTGACCCAGGTTATTAATAACTAATACTGAGTGTTTCTACAAGTTGTCATTAGCTGCTTCTGTAACGGAAGCTAACCATAACTTAGTTAGGCTGACCCAGGTTATTAATACTGGGTGTTTCTCTAAGTTATCGTTAGCTTCCATGACAGGAGCAGCTGTGGTGGTGCCTTCACGGACACTCCGTGCTGCAGAGCATCGCTTCTGCTGTTTTCTGATTGTCTCTCTCGTCTGAACCAAGTGGAGGAGGAGATCTACGACAAGGTCGTGGACCTGACGGAATACGCCAAGAGACAGGGATGGTGGAACCGCCTCTTCGGGAAGAACTCGGGGCCCCTGGCGGAGAAGTACTCCGTGGCCACCCAGATCGCCATCGGGGGGGTGAGCGGATGGTAAATACCCTGCACGTGCTGCCTTCAGGGGCCTTTCATGTACTCTCCACTGTTTACTGTTCACTTCTCTAAAGGTACAATGCTCGTGGATTGTGTACTTGAGTCCAACATGTAAACTGTGCCACCTTTAGCCCTACAGCCTAGTTCTTATCTGCACTACTCAGCAGATATTTAAATAACAGACATACACATATGACCAGTAAAAGCATGTTGAGGCTTATCCTGCTGATAAATATGTAAATCAAGTCGGTGGGCCTCACCTCAGATAAGAGCTGCCTTCTCCTCCCACCTAACTTTATTTATCTGCTTAGGTCATATGTACAAACACCCCTAAGCTATTCACTTCCATGCAAATTTCCTAACGGTCATTTTAAAAGCAGTTGAAGGCATTTATGTTGGATTAACCTTCATACACGGCTCCTGTCTAATGTAGGTGTGTAGGATATCTCTTCCAGAAAGTGGGCAAAGTGGCAGCGAACCGCTGTAGGGGGAGGTCTTCTGCTGCTGCAGGTATTCTCCAATAAAAAGGTCAGATTTAAACCACTCCAACAGAAGGAAAATCATTTTGAGTATCATCCATTTTGTTTATTTCTCTGACTCTTTCTCTAGGTAGCTAACAATACTGGATACATCCAAGTGGACTGGAAGAGAGTAGAGAAGGATGTGAACACAGCTAAGAAACAGTTAAAGAAGGGCACCAAGCACGCAGGTCCGGAGCTGAACACGTTTGTAGACAAGGTGAGAACCCAAAGTTGCATGTGTTGCTTTGTTTTGATTTTCAAACACTTGTTTTCTGTGAGTAAACTGTTTTAAAACTTGCAGCTCAATGACTGCACATCTTCTTCAAGCAAATTATGAGAAATGCAAGACGCTGGCATTAAACCGAGACGTGTTTTCTTTTCTTCAGTCCACAGAGTTCGTGAAGAAGAACGTTGTGGTCACCAGTGGTTTCATCGGAGGGTTCCTGCTCGGCATGGCGTCTTAGGGCCGAAGAACCAGCATCTCCATATCTTTGATGTCATGATGGACTGTAGGGGGAAATAATAAATCATTGCTGGATGGGTTTAAGTGTTTCGATGGCAAGCGACCGCCGTCAGATTTAGCTTTAAGCTACGTGTTCCCACATAAGCTGCACATTATTCCCTCTACTCTCATACTTGACCCTTCACGTGACAAGTCGATGGGGATGTGAGACGTCGTCATTAGACCCGAATAGCCATCGTAAAATATACCACTTTCCAGGCCAAATAATGAGAAATATGCAAAATGAATTTTAGAAAAAATGTTATTTATTTATTGTTATCAAATGACATTTCACCAGCAGTAAGACTGCACTGTAATGCTGTTATCATGCACAGTGGCAGACGGTGCCCGTAACAATCAATGCAAAGCTGTTGTATTTTTCAATTCCTTCATAATCAATCCACTTCAGCCATAAAACTGAACTTTATTCTTAAGTGCTGATTGTGGGGATTGTTATGCCTCCCCTGCGTCTCTTTTTTTTTTTAATGTATTTTGTTTAGCTATAAATGTGTTTTCTGTATCGACGGCTGCGGTTTGTCTCCTGTGTATGTTTGAGCAGGTTAAAAATAAAAAAATTAAACTGCAGTTTAATTGTTTCACCTTTTATTTTATGAATGTGTGTGGTGTGTGTGTGTAATGCTACAAACGTGTGTTTGCTTATGACCTGCGGTGTTGCACATCCTTAACGGAAATTCGTTTACTTATATTTGATGTGTTTCTTTGTATAAATTAAAAACATGTCACTTCAGTTTTACAAGTTGGGTTAGGGGATTTCTTAGGATGTTTCTAGCTTTTGTGTATATTTCTTATTTTAATAACTGACGGCACCAGGCAGAGAACTAAGAATTGAATTGCATTGATAACTTGTTTATTTCTGCCTATGACAATAAAGCCTTTGAACTTGTAAACCTTTGAACCTTTAGAGCCGAGGTCAAAGAGCAGCAGCTTTAATAAAGTTCAAACCATTAAAAACGCCACTAATGTACAAGATAGAAAGTTTCATACAGAAAACAACCGACTGGTTTTCGACTGCACCGACATGTCTATACCGTTTCTACCTGGAACCTCCAACAATAAACAGGTAACTTATCTAATGTTTCATTTATTTCTCTGTAATTTCAGTTTTAGCCTCGGTTCAGAGCTAAGCTAAGCTAACGGCTGTAATTAGCTTAGCTCTCGGTTTCAACGGGCTGAAAACATGAAGTGACACAAACATTCTTCTATTAAAACACTTGTTCTTTGTCTGTAGATGAGATAAAGTTTTCCAAAACCTTCAAAGTTAGTTAATAAAAGTTAATGTACGTACTTCTGTACAGGCTAATATCACGTGATTCCATGTTCTTCGTTGTTTTTGACAAGTGGCACATTCAAAAATACAATTATTACTTAAGGTGATTTGTTCTCTTATGAACTTTAACCCTGAGTTTAGCCAGAAGATGAAATACTTTGATCTCTATTGGTCCTTTGTAATGTCAGAGCATAATGTGATTATATGTGTTGAAAGTAAACAGGACCTTGTGTAGGAGTGTTAGGGAACTGAACACATATCCCTCCGAAATACTCAGGATAAGAAATGACACCAGATATACAATAATACACTATAATAAGTTCTGGTTAACTTAATAAGAGTTTACAAAGTGCGTTGACAGCAAAACAAAAGGCAAATACAAGAGAAATAACAATCAGCAGGAAGCAAAGTGACAGAAAGGCCAGATATCAACAGAAAGGAAAACTCAGCATTAAAAACCAGAGGAACAGAGAAACTACCACAACGTCAATATTAATAGTTTTTATTATTTCTCCTAAATGTTGATTGGGAAGCTGTCGAGATGTTTATTAAAAGTAAAGAGAGATGATGAATGATTAAGAGTTTGACCTCAAGTCATTTCCTCTGGCTTTGACGCACTATTTTAAATATGATTGTTCACGTTAGCCTATAGTCTTTGAGATGGGTTCTTCCTCCTGTTCCACAGCTGGGCAAGCAGCGATTCCACAAGTCGCAGCATTTTGCCTACACAGATGGACTCCCGATGATGGTGGGAGACCAGAAGCCGGGCATCGGAGGAGAGCTGTTGATCGGCCAGAAGTTCAAACCCAATTGGTCGGGCTACCCCAGCAGAGAAGGCAGTGACCTCGCATCATGGGTGGCCTTCGACAAACAGGTGAGGTGTCCGGAAATGGATCAGTTTAATCAAATCCCAGAATCTTGCTGTTATCAAAGATCTTTACGAAGCGATATTCAGCTAAAATATGAAAATCCATCATTTGCTTATTGTCTTTTGCATTTTGCTGCTCTGTCCCCAGGTCCTGTGTTTTGAAGCTTACTTCGAAGAGGCTGTGCAGGGGGTGCAGGGTGAGATGAACAAAGTCAGGGAGTGTAAGATCTACTTCTACCTGGAGGATGACACCATGCAGGTGGTGGAGCCCAACCTGAAGTACACCGCCTTGCCTCAAGGTGAGACTTGATAATCTGTTTGTGATGTCAGGCTGAGGGTCCATCACCCAACGATGAGCGCTCCACTTCCTTTAACGCTGCGCTGCTGTTCTTTGTGGCAGGAACTTTTATTGGTCGCCAACGTGTGCCGCTGCCCCCCCCAGACGACGACCAGTTCTACAACGCCTTCCACTTCAACATCAACCAACAGATGGTGCTCTTCTCCCGCACGTTCACCGTGACCAGCTGTGACTCTTTCACCAGCGACTTTCTCTCCAGACTCGGGGTGATTCTGAATGAACCTGCGACTGTGCCTGAGGACCCCTACAGCAAACTGCGGGAGCAGGTACACTGTCAATCAAGCAACCAATCAACCAATCAACCAATCAATCAATCAAACAATCAATCAATCAATCAAACAGTATATGACCTTCATGATAATCACTTTATATATGAAATGAGCTGTTTGCACTTTTTTAATCAGGGGTAAAACTCTGAATTTTATTATCTTTTTCAAGTAAGAGTTAAATAATTTAGTCGATAAAACATTAAAAATGTCCATTTATATAATATTTATGTTTTATATACAACATACAAAAGAGCTGCTGTCACTTAACTTGGATCAAGTAATCATGAACTCATTTTAACACTGCTTCCCTGCTGATGACACTGAAATAAAAACCACTGATACACCCCCTTACTAAATAAACATTTAAAACCTCCTATGTGTGATAGTATTGATATTAATATTGATTTCTTCTCTTTTCCCAGATTGAGACGATGAATCCTTACCGGCCTTTGGAGAGGCATGACACACTGAAGCAGTTCCTGGACTACGACCGCCAAGTCCTGCGCTTCCGCTGCTTCTGGGACGACACGGAGAGCATGTTCGGAGACACACAGGACTTCACCCTGCACTACTTCCTGTCTGACGACACCATCGAGATCCTGGGGGTCCCTGTCCCCAACTCGGGCAGAGATAACACGCCCAAATTCCTGCGTCGCTGCAAGCTCCCGAAGGTGAGGCCCCCCTTCAGGAGGGGAAGGAATAAAAACACACGTCACAGTATTGTATAACTTCTCAGAGGGGATGGGACATTTAAGGAAAGTAGCAGAATATGCTTCACAGCTCTAAATGAATAGATAGATGATGATTATTATTCCAAACCTTGCATTGCCTCTCTTTCTGGTTGGCTGGTTTCTTTTCATCTCCGTCTCACCGAGGC
The DNA here is from genome assembly GCA_006182925.3 of Reinhardtius hippoglossoides. NCBI lineage: Eukaryota > Metazoa > Chordata > Actinopteri > Pleuronectiformes > Pleuronectidae > Reinhardtius > Reinhardtius hippoglossoides. The sequence goes on along the minus strand of CM031682.1, from coordinate 1,204,796 downwards.
TTCATTCACTCTGACAGGGCGGCTGCAGCTTCCAGGCTCCCTCCAGCCGTTTGGCTTTCTCCTCCAGTTACTGACTGAAGCCTAATGCATGTTGAAAGACAGCCAGGCCTCGTGTGTGTGTGTGTGTGTGTGTGTGTGTGTGTGTGTGTGTGTGTGTGTGTGTGTGTGTGTGTGTGTGTGTGTGTGTGTGTGTTTTCAGTCCAGTAATTTAGTTTGTTCTGATGCCTTTTATTAAATGTCAGCCCTAAAGTTTAACTAGAATCCACCATCCAATGGGAAATCACCACGCCGTTAATGGCACGTCACTTCTTTGTCTCTCTGCATCTGTGTTTTCATACAGACTGGTACATGAAATATAATAATTGTGTGTGACAGCCTCTTCCTTCACCTGCCTGTGTTGTGTATCTCTCTGTGTAGCACGGCCCGGCCCAGATGAAGCTGCCTGGACACGTCACTGACCGCACGATGCTCAATGTCATTGACTCCAAGAGTCGAGGACAGCGCTACATCATTGACAGCACCAAAGTACGTCACAAAGTGCAACAGGGACACAACACAGGACCATGAAACGCTATTTAAATCAATAAATCACTCAAATTTCATATTCACACATCACTATTGACCTTTAGTGGTTTTTCTGTGTGTGGTTCCCGAGGCCCCGACCTTAACCCGTCCAACACCGCGTGCAGGAACTGGACTGTCATGTAGATCTAATGCTGGAAGTAAATCCCTGCAAACAAAGTTATGTGGATGATGCTAGGATAACATATGTACAACCATGTTTCTGGAACGAGGTGGTTTGCATGTCTTACAGGGAGGTGTTAAAATGTCTCTGTTGTCCTTCACTAATGTCTCCTCCTCCTCCTTTCCTCCTCCTCTTCCTCCTCCTCCTCCTCCTCCTCCTCTCCTCCTCCTCCTCCTCCTCCTCCTCCTCCTCACTCCTCTCCTCCTCCTCCTCCTCCTCCTCCTCCTCCTCTCCTCCTCCTCCTCCCCTCCTCCTCCTCTGTCAGACCGGAGCCTTCCATGAGGAGTTCTATAAGGACAATGATCTGACTGTAGGTGGGGAGGTGAATGTGTTTGGAAGGAGATTCCTCCTCATCGACTGTGACGACTTCACCAAATACTACTACCGCTCCAAATACGGGATCGGTAACCATGACAATATTACTTACAAATATATGTTCTGTTTCTTGAACACATCTCTTCCCAGGTGCATTATGTTGTTGTGTAAACTAAATGATTAATACAATCTTGCAGCAGTTTGACATTTCGTTCTGTCACATGTTATATCCTCAGTCATCTGTTGCTTAACCATGCATTACTCCCATCTGAACACTTGGGGGCAGTAAGAGCAAGCATCAGTCAGAGCTATCGAGTTCAAGCAAAACTAATTTGGTTCCTAATTTCTTTGTTCAGAGGAAATGACCTGAGTGAAGGTTCTCAGGGTTTGTCTAATATTCTGGTTGAATACACTGGGAACGATATCCTAGTCCAGCACCACGGTCCCCCCCCCCCCAACGTAACACAGATCAGAACCTCCAGTACTGTTGGTTCTTAATGCTTCCACAGTGCCCCCCCCCCTCGGCAGGGCCTGGATGCGTCTGCCACCCTGGGCGGGTTTAGGGTCTCGAGCATTGGTCACAGTGGTGATGGAGGGTCCTGTCTCACTCTGAGCAGCCAGAGGTCAGCTCCGGGTCACGGAGCTGGGCGGCTGTGCCCCTCGTGGATGGATTACCTGCCCCCCCCCTGATCGTTTCAGCTCTCCCCCCGAGTTCCTTTCTTCTTTTAAGTGTTTTGTCTTTTCTTTCTCCTCTCCTCCTCTCAGAGGACGTCCCCCCGATCCAGCCCAGAGCTCCCCCTGCCCCCAAACCCCCGAGGCTGATGCCCCCCTACAACGGCTTTGGCTCCGAGGAGGACTCGCTGAGCTTCTGCCGGGGCCTGCAGCCCAAGCCCCCGCAGAAAGATTTTCAAAAGTTCATGCAGAAAGACAGGTTGGATGAGTTGTATTCACAGTGAAATTACAACTGAATTATTTTTGCCTGCGTCTGTTTGGGTTTGACCTTGATCCCTGTTTTCCAGCAAGGTGCTGACATTCCACGCCAAGATCGTGACCAGCGATCCCATCGACAGCGAGAGGCTGTTCATCATCGCCTTCTTCCTCATCGATGACTCCATCAATGTGTACGAGCCCCAACAGAAGAACTCAGGTACAAAACATCCCATAAAAAAGACAATCAGGGCATAATTAGAGGACTGATGTTTATGAGTGAGTGGAAAATCTGGATCTAGTGAATTTAATTCTGTTTTCATCCGGAGGCTGTTAAACCTTGGTGCAGGCACGTGGCTCTCTAGATGACATTCTAGTTTTTAATATATTTTATAATGTATGATAAATAGTAGTTTCACACTTTCAGAGAGTTCAGTGAGGCACCAAAATGAGATGTCCAACAATTTGAAAGGAAGGACAGTAAAAGGGAGTTTGGTTAAAAGTTCAAATCAAAATTACCAACAGATATTATCAGTAAACACAGATTTTAAATGTGGACCAGGAGTGTTTTGTGAGGAGAGGGAGGAGCTCCCCCTCTCTGACCCGCGCCCCTCTCGCCCCTCTCTGACCCGCGCCCCTCTCGCCCCTCTCGCCCCTCTCTGACCCGCGCCCCTCTCGCCCCTCTCGCCCCCTGTGCACCAGGCGTCCTCGGCGGCAGGTTCCTGGAGCGTGTGCGTGTGAAGAAGCCCGGCCAGGAGCTGTTTAAGAGCGAGCCTTCTCAGTACTTTGAGGCTCAGGACCTGTACGTGGGAGCGAGCGTCTGCATCAACAACCAGAACTTTCGGCTTCTTGACGCTGACGAATACACCTTCAGCTACATGGAGCAGCACCCGGAGGAGGTTGGTAGTTCACTTGTTTCCTGTAGTTTTACCAGTTCTAACCTCCTCAACCATCACATGTTTGCTGTTATTGCAGTGATTGCACTTATCTCCACATGTGATTAAATCAGTGCATGTTTGTGTGCAATGTCTAAAGTTCCCGAAAGCCAACGTGGGAAACATCCTCAGTAAACTGCGATCGCTTCCGGAGGAGAAACTGAGTGAGATGAGGATGTTTCTGACTCTCGGTGACCCGGAGAGCACCGGCTTCATCCCCTATGAGTCGCTCAGGTACACAAACATCACAAATACATATCTGCTATGCTGGCCTTAATGTAGGTCTATATATATATATATATCATATTGGTACTATAATGTCTGTCCCCCGCAGTGGCCTGCTGATGAAGCTGGACTGTGATCTGTCCGAGCATGAGATGCTGGTGCTGGGCCGAACCTTCTGCGTGCACGAGCAGCCCGAGGTGGACGGGCCTCTGATGCTGGCCGTGATCCAGGACCTCCTCAGGAAGAAGAACTTTGATGCATTCCCGAAATGACCGATTCCCTCGTGTACAGCGACCGACAAAAGTAGGCGACACACACACACACACACAGTCGTATATAAACACACAAAAACACACACGCAGCGACAGCATCACAACAGACAGTGGCGCCTCGGAGCAACGATTCGTTCCAGCAGTAAGAGAGTGAAGCATTAGAACCAGATGAAGCCCACAGACCTGTAGCTCTACCTCTGTCTCTGTGTTTTCAGACCTGATGTCTCACTAAATTGAAATGTGTGATGTGTGCACACAGCGTTTGAGCGCCCTGTCTCATGCAGTAGACCTTTGAAATGGGTTTGATTGTAAGGACGATGTCAGGAACGAGCTCCTGGATCGTCCTGCATCTCTGTGAAAACCCACCGAGGTCTTAGAGGATTCTTCTGGATATGAGAGTGGAGCCTTTTTATCTCTGCTCATGCAACTGTCATTACATTTCCCTTCATCTCGTGTTTAACTTGTCAGCTCTGATTCATGAGAGCCTGCTCAGTGTTTGTGAAGTTATAAAAATATCCTTGAGTGTGGATTATTCTCAGTTTACAGTAGAGTCCAGCCTCTAGGGAGCATTTGAGCCTTATTAAAATAACTCACTACAGAGAGACCGGCCGTCTGACACAGATCCAAACCACTTTCTGTCCATCATCTTTTTATCTTACGTTGGATACGCGTGTCTCTGCTTTTCTCTGTGTCTCCAGAACCGGCCGACTCTCCACCAAAGAGACGAGGAGCATCTGTAAGGGATCCAGACTTCCTCTGCCGGAGAGCCTGCTCGGTGGTCTGCTCAGCAAGTACGAGCTCACTAATCACACTGCACTTCGGGGCAGAGCAGTTCAAGGCTCCTCTGCATTTTCAGAATCCGTTTGATTGATTTGTTTTCACTTGATTGTGAATTATGGCCCAGTTCTTTGTCCAGAAATGATTCTTGGCTTGGGTGAAAAAAGAAATCTGTGTAAAAGCATTTGGCCGCACTCGGACCTGTTTCTAATTTGGACGCTTGTTTGCTGCAGGTTTGCAGACGGAGACGAGATCGACTACCTCGCCTTCGTGTCCGCGATCAACTGGTTGGAGAACCCTGCCCCCCCCGTGATGCCTGACGACACCTTGAAGGTTTGTAGAGGAGAGGGAATCAGAGAAGAATGTGAAGGGATTTCACTGCGTGTGTGTGTGTGTGTGTGTGTGTGTGTGTGTGTGTGTGTGTGTGTGTCTGTGTCTGTGTCCAGACTTTTAAACAGCTGTAATTGAAAATCAATCCGCCCTCTTCCTCTCCGTGATGAGTCTGTATCATTGAGCCAAAAGCAGATTGAAGCGAGTGGGAAGGAATGGTCTAATAGACGAGACAGGAAATGACTGGAGAGAAACTCACAAACCTTTGTCCTGCAGAGGACACTTGTCTTTCGAACCAACTTTCCAAGGTAAAGACACGTAAAGAGCACGTGTCCCTCACTGCTCCTCAGAGCCACAGCAGATAAACCCTGTGCTGCCTCAGAGCTGGAGAGACACAAAGAGAGAAGCTGCTTCCACCTTCTCTCTTTGTGTCTCTCCTGTGTGAAGCTGAATTAACATGTCACGTCTAAACAGAACCAGGTGAGAGGGGGAGATATACAACATGGCAAGACAACAGACACCGCCTGTCTGCGTGTGTGTGTTGTGTGTGTCTGTGTGTGTTCTGCGTGTGTGTGTTTGCGTGTGCGTGCCAATGAGTGCAGTTCTTACTCAATTCTGTTTCCCTCTGACATGGATTCCAGCTGCTCTTCATCTCGTCGGGTTCTGGAACCAAACTAGTGGCTCAGTCTCGGATCAGGTTCTCGTCTCTTCTCCAACATCTCACAGGTAACACACACCGTCTCTCTCTCTCTCTCTCTCTCTCTCTCTCCTCTCTCTCTCTCTCCTCTCTCTCTCCTCTCTCTGTCTCTCTCCTCTCTCTCTCTCTCTCTCTCTCTCTCTCTTTCTCTCTTTCTGTCTTGGAACTGCTTCCCGCTTGAAATAAACAGCTAAATTACTTATATTATATTTATTATATTGTTAGTGTATATTGTTGTTTTTCTGTGTAAAGCCAATTCTCAGTTTAGAGAAACAACAAGTTTAAAACGATAAAAACAAAAACCATAAACTGTAAATGAATATGGACGACACGTCTCCACTTCCTCTCGCTGTAATGGAATAAACATCTGTTAGATATGAACTCTGACATCTGGTGTTTCTGACTTGATTTGAATGATTGACAGCTGCGTTAGAAAGGTCCCATCGAGACACACGCTCGACCAATCACGAGCCAGTGTCATCTGTCAATCAAGATGTTAACTAATTCAAACCAAACTGATCAGAAACACTTGAACAATCATCAGAGTGAATCTTTGATTTAACATGTACTAATCTTTTGGGTTAGGGGTTTATCACCTGTGCTGCAGCCAGCCACCAGGGGGCGATGGAGGTGTTTTGGCTTCATGTCATGTCGTCCATCTTTATTTAAAGTTCGAGTAAAACCAAAAGGAAACAACCTAATGAATCCCGTTGAGTCGTGACCTGTTCCTCTCTCCTCCAGTTTGACGTCTCCAGCATCGAGACCGAGCCGCCGCCGCCTCGACGTGGATCCACGCGGGATCATCTCAACGCACTCGGTCTGAATTAAAGAACTCTGCACTAACCAGCATGTGTGTTTCATTACGTGTGAAGAGGGAGACGTGTCAAACTACGGGGGGGGGGGGCAGTTATAGACTGTTCCAGTGTGAACGGACCCAGAACAATGGAGGGTTCAGGGGGAAACGTTCTGAGGACACAGGCGCTCACGTGCTTCAGTAAAAAGACTCACAGCAGAACTACATGTCAGCTCACACACGTCATGGTCACAGGACATCACGCTGCATCCTCCCAGGACGGGTCCATGTTGTCATGAACGGCGTGCGCTTCATGGTGGACCGAGCGCCGGCGAGCAACAGGACGTGGTCATCGCCGCAGTCCGCTCACAGCCGAGCGAACCATAGATGGGCTGTGAAACGGGTCCAGGCCACAAAGACCTCACATCACTGAATAGACTTGTTTTATGTCCTTTTTGTTTTCTATTCTTACTCGTCAGCACCTGTCGGAGATCCTCGCAGGCTTAGAGCAGCACCCCGGCACCCCCCCCCCCCCCCGGCTTATTGTTCCTGATAGTTATTTATTCTCTTATATATTAAACATACAGACGGGAATATCAGGAGTGAACTCCTCAGAGGTTTAAACTACCAGGAACAACGGCCTTTATATATATATACGTGTGTGTGTGTGGTGTGTGTGTGCGTGTCTGTGTGTGTGTGTGAGAGAGTGTGTGTCTGTGTGTGGTGTGTGTGTGTGGTGTGTGTGTGTGTGTGGTTGTGGTGTGTGTGGTGTGTGTGTGTGTGTGGTGGTTGGTGGTGTGTGTGTGTGTGGTTGTGGTGTGTGTGTGTGCGGTGGTGTGTGTGTGTGAGAGTGTGTCTGTGTTGTGGGTTGGTCAAGTTAGACTATAAAAAGGCACAGGTTGTTCAGGTTGAGGCGCCACTGAAATCAGAGCCTGCGTTGCAAATTCTAGTAAGGGGATAAGTCAAACATTAGGTAATCAACCACCCAATCCCCCCCCTGTAACCAGCGCACACACACACACACACACACACACACACACACACACAACACACCACACACACACCACCACACACACACACACACACACACACACACACACACACAGCACAGAAACAGTGCAACACGTCACCTCAGGCATTGTCAGGTCCCGTCTGTCTACTTTCACACATACTAAAATATTCACTTCCCAGTGACCGACGACAGAAACACCAGAAAGGTGACGTCGCTGTGGTCAGCGGGGGGGGGGGGCTTCCTGAGCACATACTGCACCACGTGAGGAAGAGGAGGGAGGGACCCCTTACACCCCCGACCACCTTGCCTCCCCCCCCAGTCTCTTGCTGTCACTCTCTCTCTCTTCCTGCCCACACATCCCAGTTTCTGCCCTGTCATGCTCAGTGGCACAGCAACGGGTTGCATCATCGCTGTGGTCGGAGCCGTGTCTGCGTCCCGCCGAGCTTCAGACTCAAGGCTGATCCTTATTCATCGTGTTAATTAAAGGAAGAGGCTGATGTTCTTCTGTTTCCTGTCAACAACTCAAGACCAAAACACTCTCTCTATTTTATCTCCTGTCTGTCTGATGGCCTCTGGCACCAAGCGGTGTGTGACTCACCGATATTTAATCAGTCCAGTTTGGACAATGATGGACGTCTTTGGCTCCGAGGGACAACGAGTCCGGCTTCAGGATGAGATCAGACACTTGTTCTTGGTGTTTTCATCAGAGTAAATGTCCTCACTTAGCATTTCAGCGGCGTCCGTGTGGTTGAGTTGCTCCAACCGTGTGTTTGTGACTTTTCTGCTTTAGCTCCAATGAGACGTGCAACATTCAGATGTTATTTTATTTATCTACTGGACAGTTTTATAGATTTTATTGGATTTACTGGAGAACATTAGCATCAGTTTACAAGCTGTAGCAGAGGCCAGTGGCGAGCAGCATCAAAACTGAACTTCTCATTGAGTCAAACCCAAACCATCCACGTTTACGAACACGTGAAGCGAACCTTGCACCAAACAAGGGATGAGTCACGCTCCCCGATGATGCCTCCTCTCAGCACGCCACGATTTGAGCGACTGCCTTCTCTCGTCTCTGCTCGGCAGCAGCAGAACATGGAGGCTCATCGTAAAGAATCTGCCTCTTGTCTTGTCCTCGCTCCGCTTTACTGCTGTTCTGCTCGGGACCTGTAAAAACCGATATACAGGAAGGTCGTAACCGTCTCTGGGGTCGAGAGGATCTTGGAGCGTGCACGAGCATGCACGAGTGCCTAATGCAAGTCCGATGGAGTCATGGCTAATCTGTGAAGTCTAAACAGATATCCGAGAACAAGAGCCAGTAAACGTTTCTGTTTACTGGCTGCATTCCTTCCTTTTCTCATGACAACAAATCCTGAACCTGGAAGAGACTCGCCTCACAGAGCACCTGCGTCCACATGTTGTTTCCCTCACAACGGTTCCCCAGAGCTGCGGTTGCTGGCCCCACAGTTCACTCTGAACAAGCTGCTGGTAATTGATACCACGGCACAAGTCGCATGTTTTAATTTATTTGCTCCATCTGATTTGTAAACCCCCCCACATTTGGGAACGTTTCTGAAAACGCTGGTTCTTCGTATCCCCACGTTCACAGCCGAAGGGTTTGATGTGTTAATGATCCGTACCATAGACTGTAAATACAGTGGGACGACACGTCTCCACTTCCTCCCACGATCCGGACATGAAGCCCAGAGATCCTGGACAGGAACGCTGCCATCTTGCACCGATGACGTGATTCAGGGCTGGAATCGGTGCAGCAGAGGTTTAGATACGGAGCTGCGGTATCAAGGTTACACCGTGAAGTGCCCCTGAGCGATCGCAAATCAGTCTCAGCTGTCAATCTGGGCCTTTCACCTATTTTCTTGTGAAATCGAATTAGTAATTTAAACTAAATCGTGTCTGGAATATCTCCTCTTCAGCTTGGTGCAGTGGGAGGAAGTGGGAGGAGGTGGGAGGAAGTGGGAGGAGGTGGGAGGAAGTGGGAGGAAGTGGGAGGAAGTGGGGACGTGTCGTTCCAGTAGTCGTCACAACATTTCACTCAAAGACAATAATGTCCACGTCCTGCTGGACACGAGTGAGTGTGATTCGTCCTCAGGGAACCATGAATGTTGGTATTGATTTACATGACCATGTCTGCTGAGGTATTTTACAGGTAATATATTTTCCATTTGACATTAGAATGAGGAAACCCAACGATGCAGTCAGTGCAGACACACATTCTCCATTAGTCCCGTAATTGGCTCCTTATCAGAAAAGACTCGGCTGAAGATGGATCCCCCCCCCCCTCTGTAACGCCACCTCTACAGCGATGAAGAGCGTCTCCCTCATTCCAGTGATTCCCCAGTGCCTATGGGCAGTGGCACGGAGAGAGAGGGGTGGAGGGCTTAGATCCCTTCACAGGGTCATCCACTGCCCCGGGTGCACATGGGGAAACACTTAGCTGCTCCCTTGTTGTTCCACTTCTCTATCTCTGTCTCAGAGTTTCACCTTCTCTCTGTTATCCCTCTCTCCTGAACCATCCCGTCCCAGCGGCGCTCGCTCCTGACGCCATGCACACGACTCTGAACTCGTCGTGTCCTCATCGCAGCTTCTCTTTGATACCAGCATTTTATTCCCTGCGCCACATTCTCAACGCCTGTAGCAGCTAGCTCCGCTTCCCCCTGAGCCAGGAGCAGAGCTGCTACTCTCATCACACGTCGGTTGTCTTTGGCAGCGGCAGCGACACCAATTTACCTGGTGGAGAATAGAGAAGGTTATTCTACACCGGCAGTAAATTACAACTACGAGAATATTTTTGTTAGACCTGTGCCTCCCGGCGGACTCTATATTTGAGGCAAACATGCTTGTTTTTCTTTCGCTCCCGGTTCATGTACGGCCCCCAAAATTATAGCCCACTTCATTTTTGGCCTCGTAGCTTAAAATGAGTCTGGAAACGTCTCTCACATAAAGAGGCTGAAGGAGACGACTGAGACATTATTTGTCTTCCCACATGTTCCTGCTGCTGCTTCACAGGAGGAACCAAAGAGTTCCTGTGTGAAGGTACAAAGGGATGTTTCACCATCAAGCTCGGTGGCTAAAGTCTGTCATCCTGCGTTCTCGTGAAACAAAGACCAACATGGCTGCCGTCAGTCACTCGGGTGTGATTGACCCGAGCTGTGACCCCGCCCTCCTAATCCTTCCTGATGAGGAGGACTCATGTCACATCAGGTCCAGTCACCTGACGGACGGCCTGCAGCCAAGGTGGGACCCGGCGGAGACAGCGTCCACCGACACGTCATCGTGTTAATGCGTGGATGTGAGGAGCTGCGACCTGATGCCTTCATCACCAGCGTGAGCGGCCTCGGGGGGGAAAGGTCCCGGCTGAAGAAACGCTAAACAGTGGAGGGAGGAAAGAATCGATCATAATCTTAAACAGCAAATTACATGTCAACAGCTGTCACATAGAAACAAGGTTATTTTATTGCTGTCCAATTACCGGCTATCGCTACGGAAAGCAACCGTGTTGGTCCAAGTTGTCCGAGAGCTGCTCGGGCGGCGGTTTGTCATCTCAGTGTCTCCCCTCCTCTCGCTCCATATATCTCCTGTCTTCTGGGCTTCTCCTCCCACCCCACCCTCTGCTCTCCCCACATATGGGATTCACATTTGGCTTCTCCGAAACATTTTCTTAATGTGATATTATGATACATTATCTGAAGCCATTCACTCCCTGTCACCACCTCTCGTGTGGACACAAGCTGAGAGGGCCGAGCGGAGGCGGTCAGATTCTGTCCAGGTGAGTTATGAGCTTTTCATTTGACACCGTTCACGGCACCGACCGCTCACGGCCTGAAAGTGTAATGAAAACACAACCCTGCTGACGTGGGTCCCTCGCTCGCCTCTCTCTCCGGGAGCCTGTTGGTGGCGTCGGAGTTTTCACCCTCTCCTGCTGCCGGCTGTAAATCGCCTCTGTCGAAGGTGTGTGTGTGTGTGTGTGTGTGTGTGTGTGTGTGTGTGTGTGTGTGTGTGTGTGTGTGTGTGTGTGTGTGTGTGTGTGTGTGTGTGTGTGTGTGTGTGTGTGTGTGCGGCAACAGAAGGTGAGAAATGTGGGGGTCAGCCGAGGTCTTTCAGGTAATTGTGCTTCTTAAACTTTTGACCCACTAAGTCCTACTTAGTGTGGTGCAGCTTGCTTCCCTTATTTCCCCCGAGAGTTTTGACTCTGCATACCAGGGAGTGTGTTGTGTGTGTTGTGTGTGTTGTGTGTGTTGTGTGTGTGTCTTACAATAAGTGTCTGAACATATGCTGTCAGCCACACACAGCTCATGTTATTCTTTTCCCCCCCCCATTCTGGCGGGATTGTACTTATTGTTATTCCTCCACGTTCGACCGCCCTTTTCTTTTCTAATCAGGCTATAAAAGAATTCCTGTTCCCCGATTTGTTCGGTAACTCTTAAATAAACCATCTCCACCGAAACATTCCCGACACCAGACGCACACTCGTGTAATCCATCGCAGTCATTTGGCAGCAGTTGTGTGTAAAGCCTCGGTGAAGTTACGAGCGCTCTTGTCTCAGGTTATCACCGACGCCTCCCTCTCCATTCATCAGGGTTCTGACAGCGCCGGGGTGTCAGTCAGTCTGCGTGTTGACGTGCTTACACTTTGGATCTGTGCTGCTGCTGTTTTCATCACACAGGCACTGACAGCACCGTCATGTAACTGTTTACAGACGAAGACAAATCACCCGGAATGAAATATCCACCAGGTGACTCGTGCGAGCAGCTGATCCTCTGGGTCCTGTAAAGTTTTAAATGTCTGTGATTAATACTCTGCTTTCAAATTGAAATGAATCTGTGTGTAGTTCTGTTCTGATCGGGTCTGAGTTTCTTATGACTTCATATTTAACTCTGCCTGCAGGTGGAACCTCTCCCGGTATCGTGATCCCGGCTGTACGTTCAGCAGGGACGTTCCCATCAGGACAAGAAAACTAAGGTGACTTGTTTAACTTCCCCCTCGTCCTCCTCCACACGTCCTCCCCCACCTACACACCCCCACCCTCTTTTCATGGCTGGAGAAAGCGCGTGAAATGAGGGGCCACGGGGGCCAGTTGTTTTTAAATAAACTAAATCTGCTAACAGTTTTATAACCCTGACCTCGTAAAACTGGCTGCAGCTTTTGGTCAGCTCTCTCCTGATGGGGCGAGCGGAGCCGTCCAGGGCTGGAATTCCCATTTGCCGCTGTGGAGCGTGTCGATGCGTCAGCTGGTGTGTGTGAGAGAAGGAGAGGGAGAGGGAGAAAGGGCGTGTGATATACGATTGCTGTGTCACGATCCACATGTGACGACCGTCCTCACAGACAGAGCATCCAGGCTGCTCCCTCTTTCTGCTGATTTCCCTGTAGAAGAAAAAGTGAGGCAGAAAGGAGAGAGAGAGAGAGAGAGCGAGAGAGGGAGAGGAGGTGAGAGAGACAGAGGGAGGAGAGAGTAGCCTTCAGACAACCAGTGTGAGAGAGAGAGAGAGGTAGAAGCAGGGGGAGAGAGGAGCTGGCTGGCAAACAATAGTTGAACAACAATCCGTGTTGTGCAGGATCTCAGCGTCTCTGTGGTCCGGACGCCTCCGGGGTTCCTGCTGCCCGGTGCTGAAGGTAAGTCCACACAGCCGGAGGTCAGACCTCAGGACCAGCCCTCGTCTTTCTTACAGGATGATTCATATTCCACCAGATCCTCATGGTTTCTCTCTGACAGCCCTGAACTGGGGTTCTCTTACAGATGTGATGCATGTTCGTTGTACGTTAAGGTTTTTCACACAGAGTTGGACGAGCCCACGTACAGAAGATGCTGACTTCCTGTTTCATAGACTGTTATAGACTTCCAAAACCTGTCTGTGAAGACACTGTGATTCGTTCACAGGCGTGAGGCGATGTGGCGCACGTCGGTTGTGCGTTGATTACGTGCAGGACACAGAGTTCGACTTGAACTTCTCCTCACTGTGTCTCACCCTCCAGCTCAGGTGTGCATTCCTCTGTCACTGCAGGTACTTTCTGCTCCGCACGCGTCCAGGAACTGCAAGTGGTTGTGATTAGCACGCAGTGTGACATGATGTGTAATGGGAAGAAACATGTTTGTGTTGGCGCTGGTGGGAACACTAATCAGGCTCTGACAGCGAGGCTGGAAGGAGAAGGGACCTCGTGGAGTGTGTTGTGTGTGGGTGTGTGGTGTGAGGTTAATATGTGTTTTACAGGTGCATGTGTTTATGTCCATAAGTGTATGATTGACTTGGCCTGTGCTGCTGGAGCGTGAGGCTGCTGGCTCACGCTGGAGGCAGATGATGACAGATATAATAGACGCTGTGGTAGGTAGGAGGAGGAGGAGATGAGCTACCACTTCCACGGAGCGGAGGGAGAAGAGAGGGAGAAGGTGTTCAACTGAGAAATGAAGTGACTACAAAGACTGCAGGATAATGAGTGGGAAGAGAGAGAGAGAGAAAGTAAGTGGGAGGAAAAACCTCTGAGAGAGAGAGAGAGGGGAACGGGGGGGGGGGGGGGTGAAGTGCCAGAGAGAGACACGATAAATAGAAGAAACAGAATGAAACTGAGATGTGTGAGAGAGGGAGAGAGCTGGAGGAGGTGAGAGTGACAGTCTGACACCAGGAGGAAGAGAAGGAGCGAGAGTGAGATGCAAACATCCCTCCAGACATCGCTCTCCACCTCCAGTGGCACCAGATGAGAAACAGTTTGTGATGAAGCGTCTGCATCCTCGCCTCGAACCACAGATCACCACTGAACTGTCTGAGGAGGAGGAGGAGGAGGAGGAGGAGGAGGAGGAGGAGGAGGAGGAGGTGTGTTTGAAACATCTCACATTCAGCCAGGTGCAGATAGAAGCAGCTAGAGGAGTGTGTGGTTGGTGTTGTCTCATGTTTCATATTCTCACACACATACACACACACACACACACACACACACACACACACACACACACACACACACACACACACACGGCCCATTGTGAGTGGATTTGTTTGGACAGTATTGAAGCTGAGAGACGCTTCACAACGTCTCACTACTGAGCTCCTGACAGATGGACGCTCTGCATGAAGCTCAGGAGAGATCCTGATCCAGGAGAAGATCCTGAGCTTCATGCAGAGCAACCTGGTCCCAGGCGATAAAACAAGCCTGTGACTCGTTCGCTCGCTCCTCTCCACAGCGCCTCGGGCTCCGAGCTGAATGGAGGATTGATCTGGTTTCACAGCTCCTTGCCTGGAGCTCGCTGCCGTGATGAGGATGGAGAGAACAGAGGAGGGAGATTCAGGATCGAGTTTTAAATCAACTCAAACAGCTGGACTCGTCCCTGCTGCAACATTAACAATACCCACAAAGAAACAGAGATGTGAGAATATCCTCACATTTGTCCTCTGTGTCTTCTCTTTGTCTCTCCACGGTTTCTGAGAAGCCTAAATTGTAAAGCTAACACGAGATTAGCCGCGGCTCACACGGCTGCCGGTCATTGGCTGAACACGGCGCTCAAATCCACACTGTTTGTCTTATCTTTACTGGGGGGGGTATATTTAGTGAGGAGCTTAGCTTTTAGGAGGCTGGCGCGTGGGGAGGGTAAGAGAGAGAGAGAGAGTGTGTGTGTGTGTGTGTGTGTGTGTGTGTGTGTGTGTGTGTGGTGTGTTGTGTGTGTGTGTGCGTGTGCGTGTGTGTGAGTGACAGAGTGAGAGGAAGCGCAAATTTGTGGTGTGTTCGGGAGCTGGCGTCAGTAGACAGTGAAGAGCTTGGCACTCTGCATGCCAAACTGTGTGTGTGTGTGGTGTGTGTGTGTGTGTGTGTGTGTGTGTGTGTGTGTGTGTGTGTGTGTGTGTGTGTGTGTGTGTGTGTGTGTGTGTGTGTGGCTGGAGGACAGGTCTGTGGTGTCTGTACCCCCCCACCCCCCCACCCCACTCGCTCCAGTCAGGAATCTGCCCTTTAGTTTATTAAAAGCTGGTGAAACAATGGAGGGAGGTGAGGTGGAGGGTGTGTGTGTGTGTGTGTGTGTGTGTGTGTGTGTGTGTGTGTGTGTGTGTGTGTGTGTGTGTGTGTGTGTGTGTGTGTGTGTGTGTGTGTGTGTGTGTGACTGTGGGCAGCAGGGAGTGAATCAGAAGGTGGTACGATGACGATGACGATGATGATGATGATGATGATGATGATGATGATGATGATGATGTTGGAAGAAGGACACGGGGAGTGACAGACGTAGTGAAACTCGTGATGACTCATAGAATCCCTCTACCTGTCATTTCTCGATGCACCTGTTTTCTGGGGGGGTGGGGGAGGTGGGGGGAGGTGGGGGGGAGGGCTCCAGGTCGGCACAGCCACCGTCCCCCGGACAGCAGCTGTGTGCTCAGCTGCCGGCTGGAGGATCCCTCTGAAGATCTGGCTCCTCAGCTCATGAGCCATCACAGACCAACATCCCAGCAATGTCCAGGGCCCCAGAGCAGCAGCACATTGTTCCCCCCCCC
Source organism: Reinhardtius hippoglossoides (assembly GCA_006182925.3). Taxonomy (NCBI): domain Eukaryota; kingdom Metazoa; phylum Chordata; class Actinopteri; order Pleuronectiformes; family Pleuronectidae; genus Reinhardtius; species Reinhardtius hippoglossoides. The sequence goes on along the minus strand of CM031682.1, from coordinate 1,189,288 downwards.
CCCCCACCCCACCCCCCCCCACACACCCTGTATCTACATACGTGTGCTGGTTTGCATGTGTGAGAACAGAAACCCACATGTGAGGTGGGCAGGGGATATTTATACACGTGGAAATGTGGACTGAGAAATTCTGTCCCACACAACATATGGTCCCAGGAGTCGAGTCCGTCGGCAGCTTCACGACGGGACTTCGTTGGTTTCACTTCAATCTCTTGAAGACTTTTAGTTTGGACCTCAGATCTTTTGTCTCGGTGGTGAAGCGAGCGACGTCGGGCCGTGGCCACGATCACATGCTGGGAATCAAGTCTTCATTATACGCTTGTGTCTCAGCAGGATTTCACATAAACTCCTGAACTCATTCCAGGAAACAAACAAACAACCCAAGACATTTAAAGGTGATTCTTCTAGAGAACAACTCGTGGATCTGGAATCATTTAGACGACCAAATGTAACCCTGGTGTCATGAGGGGACGTCTGGTGGAGGCTGGTTCTCCGCTGAGTGACATTCTGGCTGATGTCCAGCAGGATCATGCAGAAGGTATTGAACCTTTCATGTAACTTGTTGAAAGGAAGAGACACGAGCCAGGGATTGTTTCACTGATTTCCCAGAATAGTTCCTGGATCTCGATCAGGTTTATTTAGAGGAATGATATTAACGAGTGTGTGCAGTAAAATCAGGATGGAGTCGGCCTCTAGATGTGGATTCAGAACTATAAACCTGTAGCTAGCACCAACGTGGAGCTGAGATCAGTAGAGATCATCACACGGTGCAGGACCTTGTCCAGACAGAGGACTGAAGACTGTGAGATGAGTGGTATTTAAATCTGTGGATTTGTCAGCAGGTTTCGGGCCTGAGAAGATCTCATTTACTTTAAGTGTGGATGTCGGATCCAGGATTCAGTAAAGTAATAAAACCTCTTGTTTTCTTCTTAATTTCTCCTCTAAGAACTTCTGGTGCTGTTGGGTCTGGGCCGAGGTCTGTGCTCTGAGTGACGGTCTCGTTTTTATTATTAATCGACCAAGCCTCCTAAGCTTGGAATCACCATCTCATAACTCCCAAAGTCCTAAAGCTTCAAACCAGAGAGACTGTGGTATGCATGGGGGGGGGGGGGGGGGGTAGGTACTTTTTTGGCCCCCGCAGATATTCTGAACCCAGACAGTATTTTTTTTGCTGCCGATTCGGGGCCCGGCTCCAACAACCTGCCCTGTGGCCATGCTGCTGAAGCTTTATCTAAAAAATTAAGAGCGGAATGTACGTAATTTGATTTGCTCTATGACATACGATCTGTCTTTTAATGAGCAGTAAATACAGATGTACAGATACGGCTCCACATTTAATTAGGAGTATAGTTACATGTACTGCATCGACCCGTGGGCCTCCTCCTGCTCCTCCTGTGGTTTTCTAATTACTCTCTGAGTTCTGGGAATTCCACATCGGTGAGTTATCGAGGAGAAGAGAATGCTTTTCATTTTTCTGGTTGTTGTGCCAAATTATTTAAGGTGGAATCTGTTTCAGAAGAATCTGAGCCAACGCACAAACATGGTCATGTCCCGGCCTGACTGGGTCCATGGGTTGAGACAGAACCTCTAGGGTTAGGGTTAGAAACGTAACCTTGAAACAACCTCTGCCCCGTTTTATTTTACGTTTTTCCTCTTGCTAAACAGAACACAGCAGTAAGTATGTGTTCATGTGCTCGGACCTGCGATCATTAGCACGTGCAGCTAACCAGTTTAATGTCGGCAGTAGAAACCAGGTCCACGGCGTCACAGGTTGGCACATCCACTGTCCAGCGTCTCCACACACTGTAAATGACTGTATTTCACTTTTATAGTCTTTACACTACGAGTTCACTGCGTTGTTCTATCACATATTCATATTCACACTCTATGAGGCGTCAGAGGCCATTAAGGGCTCAGCGTCTTGCCCAAGGGCACTTCAACGTGCCCGGGACCGAACAACAACAACCCCTCGGGGACGCTATCAAATATGGGGTAATGAAAACCATCAGAGATCAGTATGAAAGCTCCACAGCCGACGGGTTCTGTTAGGATCTTATCTCTCGACACCTCAGTTCAAGACCAGCTCTGTTTCTACTCTAACTCATCACCTTTCAAACTCCAGTAGTTCTTATGAAGACTCGGCCCGCTCCGTGTTGTTACACACATTACCCCCCCGATCGTCTCCTTTCAGCTGGTGCGACCGAAGGACAGGGGCGTTACTACAGGGTGGGCAGAGAAGGCCAAGCGGAGAAGGGGCCCTCAAGTTGATTGTGGTAGTTTAGATGTTGGCCCCCAGGAACCTTAACGCTCGTGGTACAGGAGAGAGCAGGTCCGTGTTCCCCTCCTGTCTGGGTCGTGCAGCTTCAGCTCTGTTAGCACCTTTGTTGCCATCGAGTGCTCATTTAAAAGCCTTTTACAAGATTCTGGTTTAACACGTCAGCTGGAAACATTAAAGAGTCGTCCGGGGCCAACGTTGTTAATGTGACGGACGTTCCGTCACAGTCATCGGACAGGAATGAGAAGCTGCTCTCGTCTGGAAACATTTTTTAAGGTATTTGTATGAGTTTCGAGTTTTAAATCCATCGTCCTCATCATGTGCTGAACGCACGCAGATAATTAACAACTGTGAGAATACATTTTAGGTGCAGCTCTCGTTGAATCCTGCCTCCATCGGTCCAGGGTCAGGGGCAGAAATCACGTAAAACCACTTCTCAGGACGACTTGTTTTAGATAAACTTCAAACTTAGCAACGTTGCAGCTAATTCAGGACGTCGCCCGTCTTCTCCAGCAGAACAGAACAGAACCAGAACCTCCTGACCTGCTCATGTCTGCTTCGACCTACAGTACAGACGAGACATCATCATCACACACACAGACACACACTCAGTTTGCTCGCTCATGGTGCAACAATGGACTCACCCACTCAGATACTATCTCCATATATTATCCTAGAAGCCCCATCGTGTGAGGCAGCTGCCAGTCCGCGTGAATCATCAGCTTCCAAAGCTTAACAGTGAGTCACCACCAGAGACTCTGATCCTGACGGGTTGTCCCTTTGGACTGAGGGATGTCCCCTGGCAGAGCGGCTCCGGCAGAGCGGCTCCGGCAGAGCGGCTGCGGCAGGGCGGCTGCGGCAGGGCGGCTGCGGCAGGGCGGCTGCGGCAGAGCGGCTGCTGCAGAGCGGCTGCGGCAGAGCGGCTCTGGCAGAGCGGCTCCGGCAGAGCGGCTCCGGCAGAGCGGCTGCGGCAGAGCGGCCTCCGCTGCAACCAGGACCACAACAAGAGAGATAGCTTGGTGAACTGGCTGCCTGGTTAGTTGGTTGGTTGGTTAGTTGGTTGGTTTACATTAAAACCACTGAACAGATTTCCACTGAACTCTGTGGGAGGAGGGAACATGAACCAAGAAATAACCTTTTATTAAATTTGAGTGAATCCAGGAAACAATCTCAGACATATTTAATGTGTTTAATGTGTTTTTATTAAATTTAAGAGGTTTGAACAACATTCTCATTATTTCTGTTTTCTTTACTTCACAGTAGCACAAGAAAATATGGATTTTAAATTATAATCATAAATACACTTGTCGTGTTATGTTTGATCTGAATTGATATTTGAACAGAGGACTACGAGACACTAGAGTCCGTTACTACAGTTCCATCTTCTGTTCCTCATTGAAACCCTGGATTCTCCCAAGTTCACTGATCGTAGGTTCGGTTTTGGTTCTTGGATTATTAACGAAAGTGGTAAATTGCACCACTAATGTATTAAATCAGCTTTATTAGCCACTAAGTCGATCATACATGTGGAGTCCAGGCTCCATGAGTGGGTCTGTGGGATAGTTCCTCTGAGCAGGTACCGGACGCTGAGCTTTAGAGCTTTTCCAGCTGCGGAGGAAAGTGACGCTATGAGAGCAGGGCCAGTGATCCGTGAAACCAGAGAAACTCTGTGTGGAGCCAGGGGGGGGGGGGGGGGTGCAGAGTCCAGTCAGTACCTGGCGTCAACACAGGAGTGAACCATTATTTAACCTTGTTATAGAAATACATGGAAGCAGCTTCAGGTTTGCATTCTTGATCCTCGGTAGATAAAGATAAATCTTAGCTTCATCTCAGAGTGAAGTCGTGTCTCACGGGTTGAACAGTGTAAACCTGGGTTCAGGTAGTTTCCTTCCATCCCACTTCTCTGGGTGCACATGGAAGCTGAAGTGTGTAATCGGGTGTACGACCCACATGTAACGGGAACCTGAGGCTCGGAGGCTGGTGGGTGAGGGTCTGGGGGGGTGGGGGGGGGTCTGGGGGGGTGGGGGGGGGTCGACAGGGGCCCAGCAGCAGGTTGATCCAGCCCTGTCTCTACTTGAGCTGCTTCCTTTTGTTTTGTGTGGGACACCTCACGTGGATTTCATCTGTGAAAGGACCCGACAGCCCTCACCGGGCTGAGCGGGTCCGGCCTGACACCAGCAGCAGAAACCAGTGGTGGTCGTGGGCCGGGTCCGGCTGGAGGTGCTGATGGGCGCTGGCTCTACGAAGCCCGGGCCGTCTGCTGTGTAAACCCTGCAGCACATGTTCGACGGGCCAACCAAACATCTTGGGGAGTATTTATTTTAACAGGCCAAATGATACTTCTATTTCTCTCAGGAGGAATGTTAAGGTTAAATGATTCCCCTCAGAAAGGAAAACACAGGGGCTGGAACGGGGGGGGGACGGGGGGGGGGGGGGGGGGGGGGGGGGGGGGGGGGGGGGGGGGGGGCGCACGCAGGCTCCATGTGAACCGGACGGATTCTGAGATTTAGTTCAAAAGAGGGAAAAAGCAAAAAGAGATTCATCTTAAGAGATTTGATAGAATACCTGCTAATTTCCTCTGATTTAACTGTGCCAGACGGTGAATCTGCTGCCACGGGAGCACGAGGTCACGGGCTGCACATGCACACGCTTCACATGCACACGCTTCACATGCACACGCTTCACATGCACACGCTGCGTCGCAGGGGGAATCTACCGCTGCGTTTCATGTAAGAGTAACAGTGAGTTGTGTTGCGTCATAAAAGTACTTATAAAACCGTCTGAATTTAAAGGCACAATTCAAATATTTATGAAAAATAAAACTTAGAATAATCTGAACTGCTGCAGAAGCTCCTGAGTGTTTACATGCTGCCTGAGGTTTTTACCTTTTAAGACATTTGTGATCATTTTTCAAGTGATTATTTCAGAAACATTTTCCTCTTAAAACTCTAAAAATATTATAGAATAATTAAGAGGAGCGAGTGTTAAATGATTATATAAACAAGACTCTGCTCAGCCTGCACAAATCGTTTATATTTATTATAACGTAAAATGTCAGAAGTGCAGATAAATATATCTGGAGGGTTTATGAGCATAAGCTCCATAGTTTCACCGTAACAAGCACAAATCAACTTTATGAACTGAGACAAGTAACTGGTGAATTCATCCATAACTTTTGAACATAGACGTATATACAGAGAGTCTGCATATTTCTATACAGATTATTAATATTTAAAAGAAGAAAACTTGAGCCACAGACTCCCATCATCCTGCTCCCTGACCCCTCGTGTGCACGCTCCTCTCCCGGACTCACATTCCCTGTTAGCACCGATCTCCCTCAACACCGACACTATCGTCAGGAGGACAATAAAACTGTGGAGCTGGAAAAGAAACCCACACGAGCACAAGTAGGAATCTGCTGCGGGACCGGCGGCGGGCGAGCGGTCGTGAGACGGCTGGTTGGGAGACGGCTGGTTGGGAGAGCGATTTGTTCTAATGAAAACGTGGTTGGTGGGAAGAGGAAAGGGCTGCAGGCTGTTTGTGCACGGGTTGGGTTTCTCCTTCTGTAATAAAAGCACCGGGACCTGTGCTCGTACATGTGTGTGCAGTGTGTGTGTGTGTGTGTGCAGTGTGTGGGTGCACAAGGGAAGCCGCGGAACTGAGGAGACAAAGTAGGCAGCCAGGTCTGGAGACACACACACACACACACACACACACACACACACACACACACAGACACACACACACACACACACACAACCTCATCGAACAGTTAATCACTCAAATTGGCTGAAACGTCTCTGAGAATCTGTCTGGAGCTTCGTCCACCGAACTTCCCCGTGTGATCGTTTCCCCCTCTGATATTCCCTGTTTGTCTTCTCCCCTCAGTCTGTGGTGGATCCAGACGGCGGGGGATGGAGCGGCCCGACCAGTCCACCCTCCTCCCGCTTCTCTCCCTGCAGCCCGCTGACCTTGAACCTCCGCTGTGCTAGCAGCGAGGAACCAGAGGAACCAGAGGAACCAGAGGAACCAGAGGGAAACAGAGGCACTCCCCTTTCGCTGAGACCCTGAAGCACACGACTGGCTGCGAGAGGCTGAAGGAACCGCAGACGAGACAACGTGTCGGACGTCCCGTCAGGATCCGGAGCCTCGGGGTGGCCCCATCATGAAACCTTCCATCTCTGCGGGGCCCCCTTCGGGCCTGCTGCTCGTCCTGATGTGCTGCCCCCTGCTGGGCTTGGTGCAGTCGGCCAGCAGCAAGAAGGCCGGTGATAAGGGACACCCGCACCTGGGGGACTCTGACCCGGAGCGATGCATGAGGCACCACTTTGTGGAGACCATTACACATCCCATTTATAAGTGCAACTCCAAGGTGAGCCCCAAACACACACACACACACACACACACACACACACACACACACACACACACACAGGTTTGTACTTCTACACTAACCGCTAACCTCTTACCTTAACCTCCACCATCACCACTGAATACCTAATCTAAATCTAATTCTAACCTTGAAACCAAGTGTTAACCCTCAAACACAGAGTCACAAAGTTATCTGTACAAGCTCTGACACACACACACACACACACACACACACACACACACACACACACACACACACACACACACACACACACACACACACACACACACACACACACACACACACACACACGCCTTGTAAACCATCTGCTTTAGTAGATTCAGTCATACGTGATAACAAGTTGTTTAAACGAACTCTTCCAGTGCCGATGACTGAAATAAAGTACGAGAGAAAGTGTTTGTTCCAAACTGAACCTCAGGGACGCAAAGAAAACCAGAAACCCCCCCGACACAAACTCAGGAGTCGTTTATCTCACTCACATTTTTCTGTCTCTTAGTTTTACTCTGACTGTCCCTCGAAGCCTCGCTCTCTCTCCTTCTCTCGCTCTATCTCCATCACTCCGTCATTTAGACGAGTCATGCTTGGTTTCTGAGGGACCGTGTGTGTGTGTGTGTGTGTGTGTGTGTGTGTGTGTGTGTGTGTGTGTGTCTGTGTGTGTGCGCACGGTGCTGGACGGGGGCCATGCTGCAGACACATCCTGCTCCTCAGCTGGGACTCGGTTTTGGCCGCGGTGGACGTCTCCCTGTCGGCCTGCTCTCTGCCAGGGGCCACGGGGAGGAGAGGGATGGAGACTGATGAGGAGGAGGCGTGGTGCTCGTTCTGTCTGAAGGGTCAGACTCACACTGAGGCTGCGAACACACACGGAGAGAACACAACCCCTCTGCCACATTAACGCCTGACGTCTAGAAACACGTGTGGAAAAGCTGCCGGCCCCATTTTATTCTGAAAACTCTGACAATTGAAACCTTTGTCGACGTTCTCCTCCTGATGAGTTTTGACTTCCTCCTGTTTACAGGTTTTCAGGTGTGTTAGAATGAACGTGGATTGTTTCTGATCAGCAGCTGAAACACTTTTCTTTGTTTTAAACGTCTCAGCGAGGACGAAGCCTTGGAGACAGTTTATGTAAAGACACCGACGATCCCCTGAATTCCAGCAAACAGGCGACGGCTGCAGTGGAAAGAGGTTTTCACTCCTCTGACCGAGCAGTGGTTCCTCCGGCGAGCGATCAGCTCTCTGGATTGTTTTAATGTTGTGTCTCTGAGCAGGAGGCCAAACCACAGCTCCGCTCAGGCGAGGCAGGGTTGAGCTCACTCACAGCGTGAACTGAGTTTCTATTACACCACACGGAGAACGTACAGGAAGCCCCGCGGCTGGTTTACACCTCAGTCTGTGTGTGGCGTGTGCGTGTGCGTGTGCGTGTGCGTGTGCGTGTCTGTGTGTTGGACCTCTGCAGCCCAGGTATAGAGACGGGTTCTGGAAGCTTTTCTCTCCCACAGTAAATTTGAATTTACAAGGACACACAAACTGGTTTTACACACAAAGTTCAGTTTACTTGTCTGAGCCCTTGAGTGAGTTTCCATCCACTGTGAATCTGTGATGTTAAGTTCTGCTCATATTCAAGTGGACGTCTTTAATAAATGTGAAATGTTTTCATGCTCTAATGTTCAGAACTGTCCGTCGCTGCAGCTCCTCTGTTCAGCCTCCGTCTCAAACACTTGGTTCGAGCTCCAGGAAACTGCTGAGACGCTTTGTTCAAATGTCACGATGATGTCACGATGATGTCACGACGATGTCACGATGATGTCACGACGATGTCACGATGATGTCACGACGATGTCACGACGATGTCACGACGATGTCACGACGATGTCACGATGTCACATGATGTCACGATGATGTCACGATGTCACGACGATGTCACGACGATGTCACGATGTCACATGATGTCACGATGATGTCACGATGTCACATGATGTCACGACGATGTCACGACGATGTCACATGATGTCACGACGATGTCACGACGACCACTGAACTCCTGACGAGGTGTCTCAGGAGCTCCAGGGTTTTCTGTCCCTCTGACACAGACTTTGTAACTTTGCAGAACTTTTACATTCACTCACCAGAGGAGATGAATCCCTTTGTGTGAATATCAGAGGCAGAAACAGGAGCTTGATTTCCCAGAAGTCGATGGTTTCATTTAAACAAAGAGTCAAACATCGAGAAACCATGAGAGGAATATTGGGTTTCTGTTTGAAGAAGGTTTCCGTCTCTTCCTCGCTCCACACATCTGTCTTCCCTGCAGACGCTCCACACATCTGTCACCACTTGCTGTTTCTGATTCTGTTTCTTATTATTCTTATTAATAAATCAACCTTTCCTCCTCATTAACAACCAAACATAAAAGTACAATTTGGAATATTTAGAAAATTCAGTTTTTTTGGATGAATGGATTGAAAATGCACAAAGCAGGTGGATGTGAAACCTCCTTGTGGAAACAGTTTGTCTTTCTTTGGTTGTAAAAGGAGAAAAGATCATAAATCTGGTGATGTATTCAGATTTCGGTAGATTTATTCAGCCTGTATTACACTTAGGGCGTCTAATAAAAGATGTTATTGAGTTGCATTATGGGAATTGCAGCCCCGAGAGCTGGACTCACACAGGAGATCTGATGCTCCAGTGTTGGCCTTTTGAGTTTAGGTTTTAAAGTTTTGATCACAAGATGTATTTTACATTTTTAAAAGTTGGACTCTTTCAAACTTCTGTCTCTCTGAGCCTCTCTTCTGATTGGCTGATCGCTTCCTGAGGGCGCTGACTGTAAATCTGTGACATCACAAAGTTCCTGACGGCCCAGAGAAGGAACAGTTGTTGAGAGACGGGAGGTGAAGAGGAGGAGCAGGGAGGTGAAGAGGAGGAGCAGGGAGGTGAAGAAGAGGAGCAGGGAGGTGCTGAGAGACGGGAGGTGAAGAGGAGGAGCAGGGAGGTGAAGAGGAGGAGCAGGGAGGTGAAGAGGAGGAGCAGGGAGGTGAAGAGGAGGAGCAGGGAGGTGAAGAGGAGGAGCAGGGAGGTGATGAGGACAGGGAGGTGAAGAGGAGGAGCAGGGAGGTGAAGAGGAGGAGCAGGGAGGTGAAGAGGAGGAGCAGGGAGGTGCTGAGAGACGGGAGGTGAAGAGGAGGAGCAGGGAGGTGAAGAGGAGGAGCAGGGAGGTGAAGAAGAGGAGCAGGGAGGTGAAGAGGAGGAGCAGGGAGGTGAAGAAGAGGAGCAGGGAGGTGCTGAGAGACGGGAGGTGAAGAGAGGCAGGAGTGGAAGGAGCAGGGAGGTGTGAAGATGGGATGTGTGAAGAGAGGTGCGTGGGATGTTGCTGTTGACGTTGATGTTGTGTGTGTGTGTGTGTGTGTGTGTGTGTGTGTGTGTGTGGTGTGTGTGTGTGTGTGTGTGTGTGTGTGTGTGTGTGTGTGTGTGTGTGTGTGTGTGTGTGTGTGTGTGTCTGTGTGTGCGTGCCACCCTGCCATGGCCCCAGACAGGCTCTTGTCAGCGTGGGCCCCCGGGTGGCGACACACAGCAGCTGACAGAAGGACGTGACACAGGAGTCTGTTTAGGGAGGTGACAGGAATGTGGTGACCCTCAGAGGAACGTCAGCCGGACGCTCGAGCACTAATCAGGCCGCTGTGCGTTTTTGATGTGTGTCTGGATACTGTGGTTCTGTGTGGGTCTGTGTGTGGGTCTGTGTGGGTCTGTGTGGGTCTGTGTGTGTCTGTGTGGGTCTGTGTGTGTGGGTGGGCTCTTGAGCTGCAGCAGGTGGAGGAATGTGGGGCTGGTTCTGTTGCTGTCTCTCAGTTTGCAGGTGCAAGGCCAAAGCGGTGGGACTCAAACCCACGACTCCCACGGCCTCGCTGTGCCCAGAGCCCCCGTTTGTCATCCCTGTCAGATCCCCGAGGTCCTGAGGAAGAACCTGAATGACTTATCTGTGCTCTCTGTGTTCCAGATGGTGCTGCTGGCGCGCTGCGAGGGCCACTGCAGCCACACCACCCGCTCCGACCCCCTCATCTCCTTCAGCTCCGTGCTCAAGCAGCCCTTCAAGAGCACCTGCTCCTGCTGCCGGCCGCACACCTCCAAGCTGAAGGCCGTGAGGCTGCGCTGCTCCGGCGGGACTCGCATCACGGCCACTTACAGATACATCCTCGCCTGCAACTGCGAGGAGTGCAGCTGAGCAGGGAGCGGCGCCGTCCAAACCCTCCAGACTCTAAAGACCCAGCATTTTTCTTGGCCTCGGACGTTAATCTACAGCTTTCCAGAGCGTTTTGGTTGATTATTGGATCAGAGCATCGCCCCAGAGGACGGCAGCTCAACGTGCTCGTTGTGATGTTGGGAGTGACAGTTTGGAGCCATGGTACCACCCTCACACAGGCCTCAGCGCCGACCTGCAGCCCCGGGGACTCACACACAACATCTATACCCTCGCCTCTATGTGCATTCAATCAGCGTAAATCATCAGAAGCATATTTCTCCAGCACTCGAGGCCAAACACCACAAACTGCTGCTCCCACGAGGCAGCTGGAGACCCTCCTCACTGCCGAGAGAGAGGTCTGTAAACCACAGAGCTTTTCACAAATATCTGCTACAGGCTCCATTAAAGCTCCGGCGTGCGTTTGACGGCAGAATGCAACACGGCTCGTTAAAGAGCAGCCTGGGAAAGGACGAGGCCCGGGGAGAGCGAGCGGATCCACATGTGGCAGCGAGAGAGGGCACCTGCGTTTACTCACCCTATCATATTCTACACGCTTTCATCTCGCTGTGTAAAACACGAGCGGACCGCCGAGCTCATCACGGGAACTGTGAAGACGGCGTAAAGGAAGAAGGCTCTGCCGTCCTCTGGGTGGCGCTGTGGACTCAGACTGTGGATCGGTGTTGATTTGAAATGTAAACTGTTCTCTATGAATCTCTGATGTTCCTGTCGACAGTATTGAAGCTGCTGCTTTGTGCCTGTGGTGTAATGTTACTAACGACACGTCCAGTGTTTCCTCGTCGCTCCGCGTTCGTCTGTGAACAGGAAGTCAAGCTCTCGTCATCACCTTCAAACTTCAACTCTGCTACTTGCATTAAAAACTCATGGAACTTTTCAAACTCCTTGAAAAGTTCACTTTCATTTTTCTTGGGTTACGTTTAAGCAGATAAACACCACGACATCATATTCCTGAAATCAAACCTCCTTCTGAAAACGTAATCTTGAAACTTCGAGTCCACCGAGTTTATGGTGTTTGAGTCTCGAGCTTTGAAACATCTGTCTGACTTGATGTGGTTTGAATTCCACTCTGTGAAATTACCAGAAGATTATTTCAAGTTGTGCACGAATTCAGATGCAGAAGATAATTCACGAGTCCAATGCTCAGGAGATTATAAAGAAACCTGCTTCAGATGAAGTTGCTGACGTCCAGACGTCAAACGTCAAGAATCAGATCTTCTGTCCGATCGTGTTTCATCCTGTCAGTCACAGAAAGTGAGAAACCAAACATCAGGCGACTTTCTGCGAATCGCACGGAAGATAATTCAAACCATATAAAGTCAGCTTTTCAAAGTAAAACGTTTCAGTCCAGCTTATATGTTGAAGTGTAGTTTCATCCGCTGTGATTCGATGCAGTGAGAAGAGCAGATTCCCACATGTTGAGATGAAGCAGGAAACAATCACAACCTGTGAACGTGTTTTCAAGCTTCACAGTTACTGTTTGTTTGTTTAATCACAGAATGTCTCCAGAGTTGTTTCTTCGTGTTTGTCGTGTTTGTCGTGTTTGTGTGTTTCACCTCGACTCCTTTAACGTATCTGCAGAGCAAAGAAAAAGAATCAGGGCTGATATATAAATACATTAAAACATGAGAACATCTGTTCCGGATCCAAACATCGCGTTCGGAGCTCGTCGGACACGAATGTGATTAAAAGCTGCTTCTTGAAGCTGAGTGGGAAATTATGTTAATTTGAAGTGATGACGTCAGACACTCGCAGACGTTTGGATCTGCACCAAATTACACAAACATCAGTTTCCTCAACGCGTCGGATTTATTGCTTCAAGATCGTGAATTATTCTGAGGAATCAATTAAAATGTGGGGGAAAACATTTTTTTAGGAACTTGAGTCAGTAGAGCTGCTTCCTCCACCGGATCTCAGACATCTGTCCTCAAACATGAAATCTGTGAAATGTCCTCGTGTCTCCTCCAAGTGTCGTGGACGTCTGTCCCGTGGTTTTTGTGTAATCCTGCAAACTAACAAACAAACACAGATTAAAATGTGAATTCCTTGGCCGAGGTCGTTATCGTGACGTTTCTTTGCTTCCATTGACTTTTAGACTCTGATGTAGATGAACCTGGAGAAACGATGCTTTTCAGGTACGTGATCTTCTCTGTGGTGAACGGACCGAGTCAGTGAAGGAGGAGAAGCATCAGCTGCTTCACGTCTGTGTGGATTCATCCACAGTTCAAACCTGTGTTCAGCCTGTGTGTGTCTGTGTGGGTCTGTGTGTGTCTGTGTGTGTCTGTGTGTCTGTGTTGTGTTTGGAGCTGAAATAAAAACAATCTAAACATAATTTCCAGAAATAAAATGTTTTAAAAAGGTCTCACGGTTCAAACCAACCAACAACAGAACAAACTTCTTCTTTGTTCAGAGTAAAATCTCAAATCTGCAGAACCAGCACCACAGATAAAACCAGCACCAAAGATAAAACCAGCACCACAGATAAAACCAGCACCACAGATAAAACCAGCACCACAGATAAAACCAGCACCAAAGATAAAACCAGCACCACAGATAAAACAGCACCAAAGATAAAACCAGCACACCACAGATAAAACCAGCACCAAAGATAAAACCAGCACCACAGATAAAACCAGCACCAAAGATAAAACCAGCACCACAGATAAAACCAGCACCAAAGATAAAACCAGCACCACAGATAAAACCAGCACCAAAGATAAAACCAGCACCACAGATAAAACCAGCACCAAAGATAAAACCAGTTTCAGAATCACCTCAGTTTAAAAACACTGGTTTTAAGGTTTTAAACTGAGACTCAAGTCCTTCACGGTCCAGGCTGTTGCTGTTGGCAGCCAGCGCCCCCTGCAGGATCCTCCACTGCAGCTCACCTGACCTCCTGTTTAATGGTGGTTCACAGAACAGCCTCCTCACTGGTTTACTGGTTTACTGGTTTACTGGTTTACTGGTTGACTGGTTTACACTCCTCCTGCTCCTCCGTCTCTCTCCTCACACCGTTCTCCTGCTCACAGCTTCAACACAGTGTTTACAGCCGTTATACAGTCACTGGTTTATACAGTCACTGGTTTATACAGTCACTGGTTTATACAGTCACTGGTTTAACTGGTTACAGTAACAGTCACTGGTTTTACTGGTTACATCACTGGTTTATAGCACTGGTTTATACAGTCACTGGTTACTCTGTAGTCCTGGTTTACAGTCACTGGTTTTACATCACTGTTATCAGTCACTGGTTACACACGGTTTACAGCACTGTTATAACACGTTCACTGGTTTATACAGTCACTGGTTTATACAGTCACTGGTTTATACAGTCACTGGTTTACAGCACGTTTATACAGTCACTGTTATAGTCACTGGTTTATACAGTCACTGGTTTACAGTCACTGGTTTATACAGTCACTGGTTTAGTCACTGGTTTATACAGTCACTGGTTTATACAGTCACTGGTTTATACAGTCACTGGTTTATACAGTCACTGGTTTATACAGTCACTGGTTTATAGTCACTGGTTTATACAGTCACTGGTTTATAGTCACTGGTTTATACAGTCACTGGTTATACAGTCACTGGTTTATACAGTCACTGGTTTATAGTCACTGGTTTATACAGTCACTGGTTTACAGTCACTGGTTTATACAGTCACTGGTTTATACAGTCACTGGTTTATAGTCACTGGTTTATACAGTCACTGGTTTATACAGTCACTGGTTTACAGTCACTGGTTTATAGTCACTGGTTTATACAGTCACTGGTTTACAGTCACTGGTTTATAGTCACTGGTTTATACAGTCACTGGTTTATACAGTCACTGGTTTATACAGTCACTGGTTTATAGTCACTGGTTTATAAGTCACTGGTTTATACAGAGGTTTCCCATTCAACATGTCCCGTCGGGTCCATTTGACCCAGTTACATGAAGGTTACACTAAACTAAGCTGCAGTAAGTGGTAGTGATAAAAGTATATAAGTAATAAGTGATAATACGAAATATTTAACATGATATTAAAGAAAATATGATGAAAAAAGTCACTTGAGTTGTTCTTAGAAAATAAAGCAGCTGTGACGCAGATATAAAATAATAAAACTACTTCACAACAGTTTTTCATTTTTTTATAGTTGTCAAATACATGAATCATAAACACTTTAATCTGTTTAAAACTACATTACAGTTTGTTGATATACTTCTTGTAAATCCTAAATCCCCTAAAGTAAAGGTTTTCATTAAATTAAAATACAAATAAAGCATTAACATGAACATGAACAGAAATGAAAGAGCAGATTAACAGTTATTTTTATGATGAAATGTTAAAAATTAATAAATAGAGACAGTAAAGTTAGAGACAGGCAAATAAATGAAGTTAAGAAGTAATAAATAAAGTTCATTTGTAAAGTACGTTTCAAAGATAAGACTCACAAAGTGCTTTTCTGAGTAGAGTTACACAAACACACACGTACACACTAAAACAGGAACAATATGAAAGAGACTTTTATGAACCTGGTTCTTATATGAATCCACAGATTAAATATTAAACCTGCAGGTGGGAGGTTCCATAACTCTGGTGATATTGTCTCACAGCGTTTAATTATATAATATTTATATTTGATTATTTATTAGAGAACGAAGGAGAAAATGAAAGAAGCATCAAACTGTCAGAGTCTTATAAAGAGTTAACGACACTGAGCTGGATGTTCACAGACACAGACACTGACACAGACACTGACACAGACACAGGCACAGACACAGGCACAGACAGAGACACAGACACAGACACTGACACAGACACAGACACAGACACAGACACAGACAGAGACACAGACACAGACACAGACACAGACACAGACAGCTGCTGCCCCCTGCTGGGCAGCTGCCGTCCTCACACCTGCAGCTCTGATTAGACCTCTTTGAGTCTCATGATGAAGATGAAGATATAGTACTAATAATATTAGTTATTATAATAATTACAATAGTAATAGATAGAAAAATACATAAAAAAATAAAAAGAACAAGACACTAAACCTATTACGATAATAAAAGTAAGGAATTTGTTGTTAATTGTTAATTTGTTAAAACACAGGTGCATTTTAAGCTGTTTGCAGAGTCAACGCAGCCACCAGGGGGCCCCACAGCCACACATGCTGTGCCTGGTGTAATGCTCCTGCTAATTTAATGCTACTGCTAATTTAATGCTTCTGCTCATGCTCCTGCTAATGCTAATGTAATGCTACTGTTAATGTAATGCTACTGCTAAGCTACTGTTAATGTAATGCTACTGCTAATGCTCCTGCTAATGCTAATGTAATGCTACTGTTAATGTAATGCTACTGCTAAGCTACTGTTAATGTAATGCTACTGCTAATGCTACTGCTAATGCTCCTGCTAATGCTACTGTTAATGTAATGCTACTGCTAAGCTACGCTAATGAATCTAGCTATTTAATGCTTCTGTATGTAGCTAGTTACATGTAATGCTACTCTAATTAATGCTCTGAAGTAAGGCTACTGTTAAGAGTATGCTATTAATGCTCGCAATAAGGCTACTGTTAATGTAATGCTACTGCTAATTTAATGCTTCTGCTAATGTAAGGCTACTGTTAATGTAATGCTACTGCTAAGGTAATGCTACTGCTAATTTAATGCTTCTGCTAATGTAAGGCTACTGTTAATTTAATGCTACTGCTAATTTAATGCTTCTGCTAATGTAATGCTACTGCTACTGCTACTGCTACTGCTAATGCTCCTGCTAATGCTAATGTAATGCTACTGCTCCTGCAGGTGATGTAAAGTTACTGCTGATGTAAAGTTACTGCTGATGTAAAGTTACTGCTGATGTAAAGCTACTGGTGATGTAATGCTACTGGTGATGTAATGCTGAGTCTCTCCTATGAATAAGTATTTAATAAGAATCCTCATGTTTGTTTAACATGAACAAACAGTGACATCAGCTCGTCTGTTAAACTGGACCCAAGTATATATTGTTTTGTACCTTTAAACAGTTGTTATCAGTATAAAGGTGAAACTCAATCTACACTGTGTGAGAGTGTGTTTAACGTAACGTGTTATTTCATAGAGTGATTTCAGATGAATAAAGGTTATTATATATATATATATATATATATATATATATATATATATATAATAAGGTGTCTGCTGCTCAGGCCCTGGCCACAGGGAGGTGCCGTGTGACGTCACAGATAACGGTCCCACCGTCTCCTCCATGTTAGTAAGAGGAGGCGCGGATCTATCCTCCTCCCCGTCCCTGCGCCGCTCGGGGGGGCGGAGTCAGGGCGGTGCGCAGCTTTAAACAGATGCGCTGCGTTCAGCGGCGGAGCGGAGCAGAGCGGCGGAGACACCCGGACACAGCCGAGCCGAGCCGAGCCCAGCCGAGCCCAGCGCAACCGAGCGGAACCGAGCCCAACCATGACGGCGCCCAGCGACTCGTACGATGTGATAGTGGTCGGCGGAGGGATATCAGGTGCGTGCTGCGTCCGGAAACTTTACTGTGCGGTTCTGCAGAGGGAGAAGCGCGTGTGTGTGAGTCTGCGCGCGCGTGTGTGTGTGTGTGTGTGTGTGTGTGTGTGTGTGCAGACCTGTTGCACAAACAGTGTGTGGATTAAAGGACCAGACTGTTGGATGAAAGCTCAGTTTTCTTCCTCGTGGTGTTTGGTCTGTGCCTCCTCCTCCTGTCCTCCTCCTCTTCCTCTTCTTCCTCCTGTCCTCCTCCTGTCCTCCTCCTCTTCCTTCTTCCTCCTGTCTCCTCCTCCTCCTCTTCCTCTTCTTCCTCCTGTCCTCCTCCTGTCCTCCTCCTCTTCCTCTTCTTCCTCCTGTCCTCCTCCTGTCCTCCTCCTCTTCCTCTTCTTCCTCCTGTCCTCCTCCTGTCCTCCTCCTCCTCTTCCTCTTCTTCCTCCTGTCCTCCTCCTCCTCCTCCTCTTCCTCTTCTTCCTCCTGTCCTCCTCCTGTCCTCCTCCTCTTCCTCCTGTCCTCCTCTTCCTCCTGTCCTCTTCCTCTTCTTCCTCCTGTCCTCCTCCTCTTCCTCCTCTTCTTCCTCCTGTCCTCCCCCTGTCCTCCTCCTCTTCCTCCTGTCATCCTCCTCTTCCTCCTGTCCTCCTCCTGTCCTCCTGTCCTCCTCTTCCTCCTGTCCTCCTCTTCCTCCTCTTCCTCCTGTCCTCCTCTTCCTCCTGTATCTCCACACCAGCAGCTAATCAGCCACAGCTCACCCAGTATTACAGATGAAGGTGTGTGTGTTGAATCCATAATGCTGTCATGTGACTTCACCTGTCTTATTTTACATAGACCCTGTCACTAAAGTTTGATTGTGTGTGTGTGTGTGTGTGTGTGTGTGTGTGTGTGTGTGTGTGTGTGTGTGTGTGTGTGTGTGTTGTAGCTTCTCTTTGCTGTAACGAACGAGACAAATAAAGTTTGATCTCGTTATTTAATGAGCAGTGAACAGACTCACTCCTTGTTATTGTGATGCTAAGCTAGGCTAATCTACCCCAGGTCCAGGTCTTCCTCATGTAGTGGGGACCTGTGTTGACATCAATCAAGTCCACATAACGTAAATATTCATAATGAAATATTAATGTCATAACGTGAAGACATGTTTAAGGTTAGGCAAGTAGTAACTATGGTTAATGTTAAAGTAAGTCTCCGGGAAATAGTGTGTGTGTGTGTGTGTGTGTGTGTGTGTGTGTGTGTGTGTGTGTTAGATGAAGTCTGATGCTGCTGCTCCACGTTCACCTCCTCCAACCACTAAAGACTACGTGTTAATTACAAACTAATTATTAAAATTGCTGCATTTCCCCTCAATAATAATAATGATAATAATCATGATGATGATGATGATGATGATGATGATGATGATGATGCAGAGGAAGAAAGTCCCTGCAGGGACCCAGGTTCTGATACGAAGCTTCTGCAGCTTGTGTTGACGTCGTGTCAGGAGGTCGGTGGCAGAGACACTACACCCATGCAGAAACCGGTTTTATTTTGGTGGTCTGTGTTTTATTTTGGCGGTCTGTGTTCTCAGACAGTCATTGTACATTGTCAGTGCTGCAGAACTCCACAGACCCTTGTTATTTGATTTGATCTGCAACAGAATGATAAGACAGATTCTACTGTGCGTGTGCGTGTGCGTGTGCGTGGTGTGCGTGTGTGTGTGTGTGCGTGTGCGTGTGTGTCAGCATCTACACACCCGTTAACCGGCTGTGACACTCCTGCACACGAGCAGGTGCAAAGTGCAGCAGGATTCAAACGTCCGTCAGCTGGTTGTGTTGGGAGACGGCGTCCCGTCCGTCCTCCCTCTTCCTCCTCTTCCTCCTCTTCCTCCTCTTCCTCCTCTTCCTCCTCTTCCTCCTCTCTGACCGCTGCCGCTCTCAGACAGAGAAGAATTTGGGTCAGTGTCAGTTCACATCCCAGTCACAACCCAAAACAAATGCTGGAGGAGGAAGTTAATGTAATAACGCAGCCCTGTGTCACATTAGCTTGTTGTAATCACACCATTTGTTTATCATGTGGCCTTTACCGGCTCCAACGAGCTCCACACATAACAATCACTGTCACACAGGAGGAGAGGAGGAGAGGGGGGGAGGGGAGGAGGGAGGAGGGGGGAGAGGGGGGAGAGAGGAGGAGAGGGGGGGGGGGAGGAGGAGAGGGGGAGAGGGGGGGGAGGGAGGGGGGAGGAGAGGAGAGGAGGGAGGGGGAGGAGGGAGAGGAGGGGAGGAGGAGGGGGAGGGAGAGGGAGGAGAGAGGGGGAGGGAGGGGAGGAGAGGGAGGGGGAGGGGGGAGGGGGGAGGGGAGGAGGAGGGGAGAGGAGGAGGGGGAGAGAGGAGGAGGGGGGAGGGAGGAGAGGGGGGGAGGGAGGGGGGAGGGAGGGAGGGAGGGGGAGGGGGGAGGGAGAGGGGGGGAGGAGGAGAGGAGAGGGGGGAGAGGGGTGCTCCCTCTCCTCCCTCGCCCTCCTCTCCTTCCAGCCTGCCAGCCGTCCCCCCCCCCCCCCCCCCCCCAAGCAGGAGCAGTGAGACCCCCCGAGGAGCCGTCAGCACTTTCTGAGAAACGCTAAACGCTTGTGACAGCTTGTTATCAAACCCGCAGCAGAGAGGAGGAAGAGGAAGAGGAAGAGGAAGGAGGGGGAGGGACGACAGGGAAGCACTTCCTCTTTGATGTGCAGAAAGAGGTGTGAGAGAGGAAGGTCAGAGCGTCTGAGAGCGGAGGAAACGAGGACTTGTGAGCAGGGAAGTTGAGGTGAAACCAGAGTGAGAGAGAAGTTTCACCGGCTGCTCCTTGAATAACAATCAGCTCCTCAGTAAACTGTGCAGGAGGGGATTCAGAGAACTGGACCTGCTCAGGGAGCCGAGGCCCGAGGGCCGGATCCAGACACCTGCTCAGCAGGGAAGTAGAAGCACAGCTCAGTAGAAGCTGAGGGACTGGAAACAGGATCTGTGGGTTTGGTGACGATCGCGGCTCAAAGGTTGATTCAGGGAAACTGTGATGATTGGTCAAAGAAGTGGTGAGCTGTCACTCAACCCTCAGACTCCTGCTCCCCTCAGTTTTATGAGCTTTACAGTGAGTTTCCACCGAATCTCTTTCTGTCTTCACTGCGTCATGGAAACAACACAAGCACCATGAACACAGTGTGTGTCCGTAAGAACAACACAACCATAAGTGAACAAGTCTGAATGAAACCAAAGCAGAGAAGGTGGAGAACTCGTTAAATGAAGACGTGGAAACCAAATGTCTCGTGTCTAAGAGTTTGTATCTGACCAGAGCGCGATGCTATTAAAACACCAAACAAATCACCATGGTAACATATCACGTTAATTAAAGATTCAAGCAGTTGAACTAACTGTGAAGAAGTTTACCACGTTTACCATGAACTCACAGTTTTATCTCCTGGACACAGCGAAGCTTTTAGCAGCTGAAGTATTTTCCTCAGGAGTTGGAGGAGACCAAACACGGAGATAAAATACTGAAGTTTCCACATTACAACGTTTCGGGTTAAAACAGAATAACTCTGCGTTAACAGCTGGCAGCGGTTTCCAGAACCTTAAAGCTTTGGAAACAATTCTGGTCCCGATTCTGTCGCCTCCTGAATTCTCACAGTATGTTTCTGCTGTTTCTTCTTCGTTGGTGGAAGAAGCTGCAGCGGGTTTGAGTCTGATGTCATAACGACGCTGCGCTCTGGTCCTTTCGATGACGTGCGCCCGTTGAGTCTGGACGACACCGTGTGCTCGTGGTATCTGAATGCTCCTGGAGCAGCAGGAACCCGTGTCTTCTCGTCTCCATCACGACGGCTCGGTCTCCGTCCAGCTGAGCAAACACCGGGACACCGAGCCGCCACGTCGTTAGTCCAACGCCTCGTGTGTAATCGTGTTTGTTGTGTCGGTGAAGTCGTGAGAAACATGCAGCTGTAATCTCAGCAGTGTGTGTTTTTTACTAATGATGACACTGATTGTGAGAAACGCTCTGAGGCTGATGGATGTTTGTACATCTGGAGCTGTGCTATCAGAAGATATGTCCCGCTCAGTGTTTGTGGGACAGATTGCGGCGGCTCGGTCTCCCGGTGTTTGCATCGCAGTGGGAGCAGCCTTTTACGACTCCTGATATTATCAGCCCCCCCACCAGCAGGAAGTCCTCCCACCCTCTTCCTGCCTCTGAACACAACATCTAGCTGCTGCTGTTCACTCTTCTGTTGCCAGTTCAGTGTCAACGTGTGTGTGATGTTGTGTTCTCTTGTCCTGTGTCCATACTTCAGAACTGTTCCTTCCCATCAGTGAGTCGACCTCAAACTCTTCTACGATATTAACGTTTCATTGTTTGTGTGCAGAGCTTTTTGAAAACAGGTGCAGAGTGAAGTTAGAAAACTCTGCGTTCATCCGACCTGGTTTATCTCTCTCTACTCTCCTGTCTCTGCTTGTCAATATCACTCAGTTCGCTGCCTGTAAACAGCCAATCAGTGTCTCCGAGCTGAGAGCACAGAGACGTGGCGTGGGGGGGGGGGGGGGGGGGGGATCTGGATCAATAGGGAGCCTTTAGGCCGCGACTCCAGTGTCTCACTTGTCACTCAGCTGCTCTTGAATCTTCAGTTTCTTCACACACTGACCGGGTTTAACACCCGAGCGTCTTTAGAGACACAACAGCTTTTATCTGTTGAGAAACAAAACATGTGATTTATTAAAGAATAAAGTGAAAACGTGAAATCATGTTTTATTGACGTGTTCCGCTCTCAGACGTGAACGTGGGGAGGCGACGACTCGACAGAATATTAGATGTAGAAAAGCGTCTGACTGTTGATTCAGTCACATATTTAGGATTCAGGTCGTTTCCTCTCTGAGAGGCTGAAGCTGCATGTTTGTTCCGTAGTTTCCTCTGATCTGTTAGTTCTGGTTTCACATCGTAATTTAGGGACGAAAGAATTTTGTCTGATATACGTCCTGTCGTCATCACCTACGTGGGCGGAGTCTATTTCGTGGTTCCTCTTCTTCCTCTTCTTCTTTCTTCTACTGTTTAATGCTGTCTCTACTTCCTGTGATTGGTCCAAAGTCCAAACTCTCCAAACAAGTGTATTCACTGCAAAGGAACAGAACCCTGGTTCAGTTTGATCCAGACCCAGAACTCCTTTCTGCTCTGAGGAACCTCGTCCCCCCCCCTCACTGCAGCTTCTGGTTCAGTTGAGATGAAGCCTCAAACATCTAAAAGTGTTCTGGACTCTGAGTGAGTTCTGTCCAGGTTCTTACAGAGAACAGGATGTTTGCAGACGTATCCGTGTGTGTGTGTGTGTGTGTGTCAGTGTCTCTGACCCCCCCCCCACACACACACACACACACAGTACACAAATGTTCCTGCCAAGTGGTTCCACCTTAACAATTACTGTTGTCAAGGAAACTGTCTGTCCCTACTGCTTGTCCCTGCACAGAGGATGAAAAGAAAAAAACTTGTGTCTGGTTGTTGAATTACTCGGGTTAGTGAAGTGTGGACAGAGCGGAACGTTCACCACGATAAGAGCCAGTTCAGATAGGTGTGTGTGTGTGTGTGTGTGTGTGTGTGTGTGTGTGTGTGTGTGTGTGTGTGTGTGTGTGTGTGTGTGTGTGTGTGTGTGTGTGTGTGTGTGTGTGTGTGTTAAACAGTTTAATATTCATTCTGTGAAAGAAGAATTTCTTTTGTTTTTACAAACTAAGTGGAATCCTGTTCCACACTTGGCCGGAGTAGTGTGACAGTTCAGAGCAAGGTTGTGTGTGTGTGTGTGTGTGTGTGTGTGTGTGTGTGTGTGTGTTGTGTGCGTGTGTGTGCGTGTGTGTGTGTGTGTGTGTGTGTGTGTGTGTGCGTGCGTGTGTGTGTGTGTGTGCGTGTGCGTGTGTGTGTGTGTGCGTGTGTGTGTGTGTTCACTGAGCTTTGATTCTGCACTATTAAGCTTCCAGCACCTTCAGGTCAAACTGTACCAACACTGTAAAATAACAACCCGTACGTCCAGGATCGCAGCCAAGAACCGTCCAGTCACATTCATCTGCTTGTTTCTGTCCAACGTCTCAGAGGAACCAGACAATCGGGTCGAGCGGAGCCTGGAGGGGAAGTGGAGGAGACGAGCAGAGGACAGAGAGTAAACACAGAGATGAGGGACAGATACAGCTGGAGAAGGAAGAGACGGATTTACTTACATTAAAAGATGGAATGTAAAGAAGTTGAATTATTATTCATCTCAGTGAACTTCATGTTTCTCGAGGATTCATCTCTGACAGAAACCTGTCACCTTTTCCTCTGTGTTGCATTTCACTCTTTCTTTCTGCTCCTCTGCACTTCTGTCTTCTGATCTCACATCAGTTCAACTCTTCACAGATTCACACCTGCTTTCTTTGCAAGTTGAGAATTCTGTCGCGTGACGTCGAGTACAATCGTCCTCGTTTACCATTTCTCCTCCCTCCTCCTGTCTGATCCCTCCTTAAATGCACCTGCACAAAGGGGGGTGGATGAATGCGCCCCAGCTGCGCCTCAGATGACAGGAGGTCTGCGCTTCAAGGCCGCTGCCTCTGTTTGATAAATATCCAGCATGTCTGTAGGTGAGAGTCTCCGTCGGCCTCCGTCAGCGGAGGAGGGGAAATGATTACGTCTTTGATTCTTTGTGGTGTCAGCTAAAGAGCGACCGACCTTTCTCCTCTTTAGAATCTGTACAGAGATGCTCTTCATGGCCGGGGGGGAGAGGACAACCTTCAGGGTTCACAGTTTAGATAATTGCTCGTTACAGATCTCCACTTCCTGCTCTCGTGTTTCCTGCCCCGCCCCTGATTTGTTGTACCTGTGTCTCCTCCTCGTGTATTTAAGACACAGTCACATGTTGCAGCATCGAACCTTCACTTCCTGTCCGTGCAAGCGTGTGGGCGAATAGAACTATTGGCTGCACTTCCCCCCCCATGGACTCCAGTGGTACTGCTCCCTTTCTTCCACTTCGTCCGAATCCATATCTTTCAGAAGACGTGCACAGAGGAAGTGAACGAATGTCGAGCGTAGATGAGCCTTTACACATTTTATATATATATATTCTGTTAATCTCACACTTTCCCTTCTTTCTGTTTCTGGTGTGTCTGCCCCCCCACTGCTCCAGTTGACTCCACTTCAGTGGAGTTGGTTCTTATTTAGATGATTTTTACAGTTCACTCCTCGTGTCCTCGTGTCCTCGTGTCCTTGTGTCCTCGTGTCCTCGTGTCCTCGTGTCCTCGTGTCGGTCGACAACAGGAGAAGCCGGAGTCTGAAGCGATGAAGGCTTTGTTCTGACCCTCGTATTGATTGGATCCTTTCATCATGAAGGAACGACGTCTCAATTAATCCAAACAAGGTTCCAGATCAAAGCAGCATCCAATCAGGAGGCTGCTCTCCTCTGATTGCTCAAGGCACAAACAGGGGAAACAGACAGACGCTCTTTGTTTTCCAAGACAGACGCTGACCTTTGGATCTGAGTGCAGGTAATAGCATCAATTTAACAGGGGGAAGATTTGTGAGCCTCTTCAGTGCTCTCTCTGAAGCCTGGCAGGCGGGGGGGGGGGGGGGGGGGGGGGCTGCTCAGGGACGGGAGGCGGAAGTTGGGTAATACAGGACAGAATATGCTTCAGCTAATATAAACCCTGTCGGCCTTCACGGGGTTAAGCAGGATTTGGATGGAGGGAGTCCGACGGTGGAGATGGGAAGCGAAGAAGGGAATTTAGGGCGAAGGCCAGAAAAACATCTGCACAGATGTGGGCGCCTGCTGAGGCTGCGGGCGGCGGCGTCCTGCCGTCTGTTACCAGGCGCCTCCTGTGGTCATCAGTGTCTCGACTGAAGCTTAAAACAGGACATGAGCACAAGTTCATGTAGTTTTAGTCTGAGGCTGTTTGATGGGGAAGATATTTAAACCGTGTGATTCCAACTGAGGGGAAAGTTCTTTCCTGTTTCGACATGATAACCCCCCCGACTGGGTCAAAGTGTTTCCTCAGAGCAGAGTCCTGACTTCAACCGAACATGAACACATGCACACAGCTGGAAAGAGGAAGGAGCTGTTTCCCACAGACAGTCAGTGACAGTTCAAGACTCAGCGTGAAACTCTCCAGCTTGAATCCTCTCTGCAGAATATTATAAATATTTGACTCATGGATAGAAGTTTGTGTGGATTATAATTTAAAGTCAAATGAAACCTCCTGACAGTTTAATAACGTCAGCGTCAAGAAGCTCAAGAGTCCAGTTTTGTTTCTGTTGAGAAAACTGAGGATTCAATCAGATTAAATCACTTCAGTCCAGTTTCTCGACTTCCTAACCCGAACTGCTGATTGGTCTTCTTTTGTGTAATCTGTGTTATTTAAATTTACTTTCATTCTTCATATCTAAGATGAACACTTGAGTTTTTAGCTGCACCAAAAAAATCTATCAACAACATCGACCCAGGTATTAAAAACTTACTTTCTCCATTTCAACCTATTCTAGTCCCAGTTTGTGCTGTTTTTTATTCTAAATATTCTACCACCAAATACAAGAATCTAGAAAAAGGACCCATGAAATGACCATAACCCTGAGATATCATTAAAACGTGTTTAAAATAGTAAAGAATGAATTTGTGTTGTTCCATTGAATCTCTTGGTGTTTGAGCCTCAACACCAACGTCCCTGTTGGACCTCAGCTCTGCTCTTGTGACCGAATGGGATCAAATCTCTGAATCCGGTTCTTTGTACTTTGGACTAAACCCTTCACAGAAGTGTTGAGGTCGTTTACCACGTCAGTAAGTGAGTTCTCATATGAATCACTTGATGAGTGTGTGGTTGGACCAGGATTCCCTGAGTTGCTGCTCGTAGCCCTGCCCTCACGTGATCAGCCGACCCGCTGCTGGTGATTTGAAGAGATTCTCGGCCTTTGTGTGCCCCTCCCCCCCCCCCCCCCCCCCCCCCTTCATACTTCTCTGAGAGCTTCCTAATCTGGACGACCTCACACAGGATGAAGTGCTTCTTTGTCCTGAAGGTGCAGCACCAAGCAAACTCTGTCCAGAAGAAAGTCTTCTCTCACGTCCTGTCTCTCTGTCGTCCGTCTGCAGGGCTGAGTGCAGCCAAGCTGTTGAAATCTCATGGACTGAACCCTGTGGTGCTGGAGGCCCGGAACCGAGTCGGTGGCCGAACCTTCACTGTGCAGGTACGAGCCCACGTCTCACACACACTAATATAAATAACAAGTTCAGTGTGAACTCTGTGTCTGAAAGTAAAACAGTCGTGTTCCCTGTGAGTCCAGAATCCTCCACAACCACCTCCTGGACACTCGGCGTTAATAAATGTAGAATTTTATAACTTTAAAAACATTTCTTGTCGTTGTTACCTAATAAAGACGACTCCTGATTGTTATTTTACATAAACATTTAAGTAAATTTTCACAGATTGAGGATTAAAAGAAACTGTTAGTCCTGAAACATCCGTGTAGAGTTATGTGTTATCTGCATAGAGATGGGATTTAATACTGTTTATGGTGGATCGCCCCCTGGTGGACCCAGGACAGATCCCTGTTGTACTCCACGAGGAGAATCTGCTCTTTGTGATGCGTAGCTTTAAAATGAGACAAAGAAAGTTGCACTCTGATTGACAGGACTGAAATGAGCTCAGGGCTGTGTCTTAAACTCCGCCCATTCCCTCAGCCTATCAGTGAGCCCCATTCAACAACAAAAGTTAAAACATACAGTTCAGTCGCGTCTTTAGCCGACGCTAGCTAACGTCTTACTGTTAAATCTAAACTGGTGTAATGTGATGTCATCTTCTTCGTGTTTGTTTCTTTGTGTGTTTTTCAGAATAAGGAGACGAAGTGGGTGGATCTGGGCGGGGCTTACATCGGGCCGACTCAGAACCGCATCCTCCGATTGGCCAGAGAATACAACGTAAAGACGTACAAAGTCAACGAGCAGGAGCGACTGGTGCATTATGTCAAAGTGAGTGTCCCAGCGTCTGTGTGTGGACAGACCCACACACGTGTGTGGACAGACCCACACACGTGTGTGGACAGACCCACACACGTGTGTCCTTCAGTGTTTCCAGTTCGAGCTGGAATCCAGTTTATAAGGATTTGGTGTTTCCTCCATTCAGCTGAGGAATTTTGGGGGTGTGGCAAAATAAAGGACCTGTCAGTTTAATGCAGCACAATTTAAAATGACTTGTAAACCAGATGTGACGCGAGTCTCACGCGGCTGAGACAGGAATTCAGCCGGCAGCTCCTCTGACTCGGAGGTGGCGTCGAGTCCGCCTGTGATTCCTGATGTCGGCTGAGCAGCGTCAGTCCCGGCAGATGCTAATCTCTGCCGGGGGGGCTTCGGTAATGCACTTTCTCTTTTCTCTGAGTGGCTGAATGGAGAGTGAAAGCAAACAAAGAAGGAAGACACAAGGAGACACGGAGGCCATGTTTCTTTGTTCTGCTGGTTCTTGGCTCCATATCTCATTAGTGTGTCGTTAACACAGTCGTGTTCTTACCTGATCTGATTTGCTGCTGCTGCCATGAACCCCCGACTGTAAACCACTGCCCTGTGTGTGTGTGTGTGTGTGTGTGTGTGTGTGTGTGTGTGTGTGTGTGTGTGTGTGTGTGTGTGTGTGTGTGTGTGTGTGTGTGTGTGTGTGTGTGTGTGTGTGTGTGTGTGTGTGTGTGTGTGTGAGAGACAGAGCTCTTATCTTCTTATCTCTTTCTAGGCTTTGTTCAAGTCAATAAATCTCTCCTCCAGAGATGGACTCTGAGCCTGTGGCCGGGGGGTGTGGTCACAGACTCACACATACACACACTTTCACTGAATTTCATAGAAAGCTGTTTGTAATGTGGAGTTCTCACACTTCCTGTACTTGCACGAGGAGGAAGATGTGCCAGGACTCTTCATCACCAGTCAACACTGGAGTTAAAGACTTAAACAACAACCGAGGTTTAAACAGATTAAAACCCACCTGCCTCATGTTCACTGACTCTAAAGACACCTTCCCACCTTGTGTGGTTCAGACCTTCAGTCGGTTCAGTCAGAACCTAAATATCAGGTGTGACGGTTCCTCAGACTCGGTCCAGACCAACACACTGAAACCTGTTCAACCTGAAACCCCTCGGACCCATCGAAGCTCGGACTCTACTCGACCTCTGAGGGCTTCCTGTGGTGTCTGATCCTTTTAGTCCAGTTACATAATGGAGCCTCCAGGACTCGGACTTCCCACAGATGCTTGGATTAGATAGAAATGTGGTGGAGTCGACATCTTGAAGTCTCAGAATGCTGTGACCGTGTTAGCAGCTCGTCCAGTGTCCTGCTGGCAGAGAGCAGCGCTGCCTCCTGCTGCCAAGCAGGCTGCAACAATATTTACCTCTGTGGTATGTGTCAGCAGAACGCTGCCCAGAGCTTCACGCCGCCGCTGGCTGCTTCTCACATGCATCCTGCTGCCGTCCTTTACCCATGATGCACCTGCACCCGAGCGTCCATGGAGAGGAAGATGTGATTCATCCGACCAGGGCACGTTCTTCCATTTCTTCTGGGTTTTCAGCTAATGGTGCTACAGTCGCTCTTCTGTTTGATTGGACCTTCATGTTTATCTGGTCTCAACTTCGCCGACATTCACACGCATCAGGTTGAATTTTGCGTCTTTGGAGGCGGGGACAGTGGCTGATGCTCCCGTCCTTGTGGCGTAGTTTTACGTTTTGAGACAAAATCCTCGTCATACACGTGTGAGCCCGTGAGCCCGTGACCCCGTGACCCCATCGCAGGGTCGCTGCTCTTCTTGTTTGGTAGTTGATGATCTGCAGGGAGCACAAGACGCTCCATGGTGTTTACTTCCCTTCACTTTATAAGAATCCACGTTGAACTGTGATTCAGCGCTGATGTAACACTGCCGGCTCCTGCACAGCTGTGAACTGTCTCCATCGTGACGACTGGCGCTGACAAAGACAATGAATCTCTGGTTCAGAGATCTTTAATTGGACGGAGCTGGTGTTGTCAGGCGCCGCCCGAGCTCTGGATCCATCCAGCTGGTGTGAGGGAGCTCCTGTGTGAGTGCGTCTCCTTAGCTACTATCTCTGCAAGATCCACTCAAAGACCTGACGCTCACATGCACACACACACACCACACACACACACACACACACACACACACACACACACACACACACACACACACACACACACACACACACACACACAGACACACAGAAGCATGCGTGCCGCTCGTAGCTCCCTGGCTGGTTTCCATGGCAGCGTGCCTCATCGAAAGCTGCTCAGCCCTATCAGTGTCAGCCGGCGTATCTGTGTGTGTGTGTGTCTGTGGTGTGTGTGCGTGTGTGTTTGTGCATTCATGCGTTTGTGTGCACACATGCAGTTTGTGTGGAGGGGTGAGGTGAGGCCTGTGTTCACTGCTGCCAAACCTGACTCTGCAAGAAATACTGTGAACATCTTAAATCTCTCTCGCACCAAAGTCAGGTGATATTTATATCCCTTTATTAGGCCTGGAATCAAAAAGTATAATAAGATAATACATATAAACCCTTGTTAAATAAAAACCTACATGGACAGAAATATTGATATACTATTGATAACTACTCCGATGCTGTTTACTAACAGAACATTTATGCCCTGAGTCCATGTCCCAGTCTGTCCCACAGGTCATGTGACATCCAGCTGGAGGTGAAACACGTTATAATGTGATGAAGACGTAAACATGTTGCCATAACACGACTCAGCTCAGAATCAGAACATGCTGTTTACATGTAAACGGGTCACATGATCCGTCCCACGTGTCCTGCTGCTGTAAACATTCACCCGGTCTCCGACTGAGTAGAACTAAAACACCATGAGACACCAGGGAGGACAGACCTCAGCATACTGAGTCTACATGTTTTTATAGATTAATCTCCGGTTATTGATTAACTGGCTAATTGTCTGATATGTGGAAGAACCCAGGGTGAAGCACTAAATACATGCAGACACAAGCACTGAATGGATAAGTTGAGATAAGATAAGATAAGATAAGATAATCCTTTATTAGTCCCACCAAGGGGAAATCTGCAAGCCTTAGTTATAATAAGTAACGTGCAAGTGTAAGGAAATATAGAAGAATATGAAGGAACAAAAACTAATGTGTAGAATTTACAATGTGAGAATATGTTCGGTGGTTGTATTGTGTTGCTCAGACAGAATGAATAATGCAGAGTTAAGAGTTAAACCTGAGTTAGTGTGTGTGTACTGGGATCAGTCCAGTCTCACTGCTGCAGGACGGAACGACCCAGATTCACTGAGTGTGGATCAGTCTGTGGCTGGAGGAGCTTCCCAGTGCTGTGATGGTTCCTGCAGGGGGAGGGGGGGGGGTTGTCAATCAGAGGAGATCCTCCTCTGTCCCACCACCAACTGGTCAACTCCGCCCGACCTTGAACACAGTGATCGGACTCAGTGGTTCTGTGTGGCTTGGACCTGCCGGCCCTTTAAGAAGCAGTTTAACAGAAACGTTAAGAGTTTTCTAACGTTGATAACATTTTAAAAAAGAATCTGCTGCTCGACACGTTCACCACACCTCACCACACGTTCACCACCGTCAGCATCACGTCACCACACGTTCACCACCGCCACGTCACCACACGTTCACCACCGTCACGTCACCACACGTTCACCACCGCCACGTCACCACACGTTCACCACCGCCACGTCACCACACGTTCACCACCGCCACGTCACCACACGTTCACCACCGTCACGTCACCACACGTTCACCACCGCCACGTCACCACACGTTCACCACCGCCACGTCACCACACGTTCACCACCGTCAGCGCCACGTCACCACACGTTCACCACCGCCACGTCACCACACGTTCACCACCGTCACCGTCACGTCACCACACGTTCACCACCGTCAGCGTCACCACACGTTCACCACCGCCACGTCACCACACGTTCACCACCGTCACGTCACCACACGTTCACCACACGTTCACCACCGTCAGCGCCACGTCACCACACGTTCACCACACGTTCACCACCGTCAGCGCCACGTCACCACACGTTCACCACCGCCACATCACCACACGTTCACCACCGCCACGTCACCACACGTTCACCACCGTCACCGTCACGTCACCACACGTTCACCACCGCCACGTCACCACACGTTCACCACCGCCACGTCACCACACGTTCACCACCGTCAGCGCCACGTCACCACACGTTCACCACCGCCACATCACCACACGTTCACCACCGCCACGTCACCACACGTTCACCACCGTCACCGTCACGTCACCACACGTTCACCACCGCCACGTCACCACACGTTCACCACCGTCAGCGCCACGTCACCACACGTTCACCACCGTCAGCGCCACGTCACCACACGTTCACCACCGCCACGTCAGCGCCACGTCACCACACGTTCACCACCGCCACGTCACCACACGTTCACCACCGCCACGTCACCACACGTTCACCACCGCCACGTCACCACATGTTCACCACCGCCACCGCCACGTCACCACACGTTCACCACCGCCACGTCACCACATGTTCACCACCGCCACCGCCACGTCACCACACGTTCACCACCGCCACGTCACCACATGTTCACCACCGTCAGCGTCACGTCACCACACGTTAAAGTTAAAGTTCTCTGATCTCTGCACAGACGTCCCGGGGGAGAAGTGTAACCGGATCTGAGCCCCGGTGCTGGAGGAGCTGGAGAAACGGTGAAGCAGCGTGTGTCCTGAGCCGTTGTGTGATTAGGGCTAGCTTTCAACCGAGCCGCGGAGCTAATCAGCTTTGCTATGGCAGATTGTAATCCAAAGGGCCGGTGCTGACTTCCCTTATCAGT
This sequence comes from Reinhardtius hippoglossoides, assembly GCA_006182925.3. Classification (NCBI taxonomy): domain Eukaryota; kingdom Metazoa; phylum Chordata; class Actinopteri; order Pleuronectiformes; family Pleuronectidae; genus Reinhardtius; species Reinhardtius hippoglossoides. The sequence goes on along the minus strand of CM031682.1, from coordinate 1,157,066 downwards.
CATCTGCAGCTCTCAGGTTTATTAATGAGGCATCACTATCAGAGATGTGGAAACAGACTTTGATTAAACACTAGACCTGGTTATCACTGAGAGGGAGCGCCAGATTGTCCCGTCGCTGCGGCGGCGAGGACTGGTGTCTGCACGTTCACACGAGCAGAGAGAGACGGCTGCTGGCGGTGGGAATCTGCTCCACAGACGTTTAGAGTAACATCTACTCAACGTCTCATTAATCACAGGTCACCTGAAATGAGAGGGAGGTGAAAATCAAGAAGGAACTACTGGACCGAGACGTCTTGGCTTCACTTTGGGGAGCGGTCATGGCGTCCATCTTGAATCAGGGTCTACGGCTCGGAGCCCAGCAGGATTAATCCGCATGTGGCTGCAGGGGGCGCTGTTGCTGACATCCGGACTCTGAGTCACGAGATTAAGCAGGAACTAGATTTATGACAGAATCCTCGTGTGAAGCTTCGGTCGTTAGAGTCGTGATGTAAAACATGAGTTTCACTTTCTGAGGTTTGAAAACATCGTCCATTCTTCAGCACAGCGACTCGTGTGTTCATCCGGTGAAGCTGAGTCGCTGGAGTGGACGCAGATGCTGCTGCAAACACCCCCCCCCCCCACACACACACACACACCTCCCCCCACACACACACACACACACCACACACACACACCTCCCCCCCCACACACACCACACCTCCCCCCCACACACACCACACACACACACCTCCCCCGTCCTCCCATCCTCCTCCAGTCTTCACCCGGCCGCCGTCTCCCTGGCGACAGACCTGTTGTTCTTCCTGTCTCTGAGTTTCAGTTTGATAAGAACCAAACTGTCCCGTCGGGCCGTCGAGCAGCAGGCGTCTGATTGGTCGATGGGCCGTGTCGTCATGGCGATGGACGTTACATCAGACCCGGTTGTAATTAGAACGGTTTCTTGTTCTCGTCCTCACGAACACAGACGTGGTCGATTCTTGATTCTCGTTTCACACGTGCACCGATCGACTCGTCGAACCAGGAACAAATCGTCTTTCATTTTAATACTTGAGTTTTTATTGATCAGCCTCGATCGATCAGACGTGACTTTTTCTTTTGTTTTCTCAAAATCAGTTTTTCTCTTATTCTCTGAGTCAGAAAGCTTCAGTTCAGTTTCACTCACATTCACTAAACTCATGTCTCATTCTCAGCCTTATTTATAGAACCTTTTATTGAATTTAGATGTTTGTAATGATTTATGAAATGATGAAAACTGATACACAACACAACACAACACATCTTGTAAAACCTTTGTCTGTCATATGTTGACAAAATATAAGAAATTCATCAAAACTGAATTCAGGCTTCATAGAGACGGAAAACAAAGAAAACGAAATAGTATATTAATTTGTGTTATGTTGGTGAGAGAAGAATCTCTAATAAATGACATAGTGTGAGAAGTGAGACGTTCTCGACCAGAGACAGAAGCTGTGTCTCCACTCGGTGTCCTCAGTCTGGACCTTAGAGGAGTTCTGTGATGGCTGTCCCCAGCTCGTCTCGTCCTCCTGCCGGTGTCCTCAGTCTGGACTTTAGAGGAGTTCTGTGATGGCTGTCCCCAGCTCGTCTCGTCCTCCTGCCGGTGTCCTCAGTCTGGACTTTACAGGAGTTCTGTGATGGCTGTCCCCAGCTCGTCTCGTCCTCCTGCCGGTGTCCTCAGTCTGGACCTTAGAGGAGTCCTGTGATGGCTGTCCCCAGCTCGTCTCGTCCTCCTGCCGGTGTCCTCGGTCTGGACTTTAGAGGAGTTCTGTGATGGCTGTCCCCAGCTCGTCTCGTCCTCCTGCCGGTGTCCTCAGTCTGGACTTTACAGGAGTTCTGTGATGGCTGTCCCCAGCTCGTCTCGTCCTCCTGCCGGTGTCCTCAGTCTGGACCTTAGAGGAGTTCTGTGATGGCTGTCCCCAGCTCGTCTCGTCCTCCTGCCGGTGTCCTCAGTCTGGACCTTAGAGGAGTTCTGTGATGGCTGTCCCCAGCTCGTCTCGTCCTCCTGCCGGTGTCCTCAGTCTGGACTTTAGAGGAGTTCTGTGATGGCTGTCCCCAGCTTGTCTCGTCCTCCTGCCGGTGTCCTCAGTCTGGACCTTAGAGGAGTTCTGTGATGGCTGTCCCCAGCTTGTCTCGTCCTCCTGCCGGTGTCCTCAGTCTGGACTTTAGAGGAGTTCTGTGATGGCTGTCCCCAGCTCGTCTCGTCCTCCTGCCGGTGTCCTCAGTCTGGACTTTACAGGAGTTCTGTGATGGCTGTCCCCAGCTCGTCTCGTCCTCCTGCCGGTGTCCTCAGTCTGGACCTTAGAGGAGTTCTGTGATGGCTGTCCCCAGCTCGTCTCGTCCTCCTGCCGGTGTCCTCAGTCTGGACCTTAGAGGAGTTCTGTGATGGCTGTCCCCAGCTCGTCTCGTCCTCCTGCCGGTGTCCTCAGTCTGGACTTTAGAGGAGTTCTGTGATGGCTGTCCCCAGCTTGTCTCGTCCTCCTGCCGGTGTCCTCAGTCTGGACCTTAGAGGAGTTCTGTGATGGCTGTCCCCAGCTCGTCTCGTCCTCCTGCCGGTGTCCTCAGTCTGGACTTTAGAGGAGTTCTGTGATGGCTGTCCCAGCTCGTCTCGTCCTCCTGCCGGTGTCCTCAGTCTGGACTTTACAGGAGTTCTGTGATGGCTGTCCCCAGCTCGTCTCGTCCTCCTGCCGGTGTCTAGAAGGTTTGAATCCCCCGTTCTGTAGAAACATCTGTGCCGTCAGCTGCTGAGACGGGATAGAAGGACGTATATTATACAGAGTCACAGCTGGAGACTGAGCCCAAAGCACAGAATGAGAGTCTGTGGCTCTGGGCCTGCAGCCACACACACACAGACACACACAGACACACACACACACAGACACACACAGACAGACACACTCTGTTTAAAGGGCTTTAAAAGGAAGGATCTGAATGTGAGACACGTTCTCCTGCAGAGACGTCAGCAGCTCACATGCTTCAACAAACAGGTGTCGTCCGTTATGTAAAGTGTTCGACCGTAAAAACACAATGTTCTGGATCGAGGACGTCCTGAAACCAGAGAGTTCATTTCAGGTGAAGAGCACGTTGACTTATCTTATCATGGTGATGTTTAACCATGTGGCCGGAGGAGCTGCTCCCTCAGAGTCTGACCCATAACATGTTATCAGTTTATATGAGTCATGTCAGTATCTGCGTTTTTTAATCTGCTGAACACTTTTATTTTCCAGATTAAACAATACAGAAAAGCTGCTTTTATATTGATATTAAAACACAAGTTTATTTTCTTCTTTCAAGTAAAGTTGATGGTTAAACTGTAAAGTATCAAACCTCATTTACGTTTCTTTGTCGTAAGGATTTGATTTGAATCCTTAAATCTGGTTCTGTGTCGGAGGTTCAACTCAGAGGCAACGAGCCTCTGAGTTGAATCAACTCTCTGGACAGTTCCCTTTACGGTTTCTCTTTGGTTCTGGATGAAGTTAAAACAACATGAAGTAAAGTGAACGTGGAGGAACCAGAGTCCGGTGGATCAGCTGTTTATTGTGTAACTCTGTGTTAGAGTGACATTAATGACGTGATCCCAGTGAAGCCAGCGACCTTCTGCATTCGTTAATCAGTCGTGAGATTGAGCAACAGATCAATAGTCCGGCCTCATAAACACAGTGTGGACGCTCTTATCAGGTTTAATGAGTCTGAATCAGAAAGTGTCTGGTCATCGTCAAGGGGACGGGAGGTCGCCTTCTACCAGCAACAGTCTGAGGAACATGTGAATATATAGTTTACAGATTTAATACAAGAGGCTCAAGGATGAAGAGCTTATGTTTCAGGAAATGTTTTAACCTTGAGGAGCACGTTGCATCTCTCTATTTTTTCGAATTTATAAAAAGTAGCATGAATATGATGATGATGATGATGATGATGATGATGATGATGATGCTGATGATGATGATGATGATGCTGATGATGATGATGATGATGCTGATGCTGATGATGATGAAGATGATGATGATGATGATGATGATGATGATGCTGATGGTGATGATGATGATGCTGATGATGATGATGATGCTGATGCTGATGATGATGATGATGATGATGCTGATGAAGATGATGATGATGATGATGATGATGATGATGATGATGCTGATGCTGATGATGATGCTGTGTGTTGAACAGGGAAAGTCGTACCCGTTCAAAGGCTCCTTCCCTCCCATGTGGAACCCCATCGTCCTGCTGGACTTCAACAACCTGTTCCGGACGATGGACGAGATGGGCAAAGAGGTGAAGTTCTTCTGTTTTTCCTTTTGCTCTCTTTGACTTCTTGGTCTTTTCTCTAATATGTGACCTTGTGTGTTTCAGATTCCCAGGGAGGCTCCGTGGAGAGCTCCTCACGCTGAGGAGTGGGACAAGATGTCCATGCTGCAGCTCTTTGAGAAGATCTGCTGGACCAGGTAACACGAACCCAGAGAGAGAGTCAACAGACGTTTATATAAAATCATGCTGCAGACGATGTTCGGAAGATTCAAGCTCTGATTCTCGGCTCCTCTCTCTCTTTGCAGTACCGCTCGTCGCTTCGCCACATTGTTCCTGAACGTGAACGTGACGTCTGAGCCTCACGAGGTGTCGGCGCTGTGGTTCCTCTGGTACGTGAAACAGTGCGGAGGAACCATGAGGATCTTCTCCACCTCTAACGGGGGACAGGTGGGTCACTGCCGACGAGCGTGAACACAACTCACTGAGCTGAGTTCTGCACTTTCCACTGAAACTGAAGAAAACAGGACAAGTTCAGACTCAGTGTGTTGATTCAGCTCCTGACTTCCAGGGACTGGCAGGAGAAGTCCTCCCACAATGCAACAGTGGAATGCACTGAGAACACAGAGACACTAACCATATGGAAAAGGTCTATTTCACTCTGCGTTCCACAGCTTGGCAGAACTTCTCCCTCATTCAGCCGTCGTCAGTCTGAGCTCTTCCAAAGTAAACTCTCCCTCTGGTTTAGGGAATGTTCAGAGGAATCATGGAGGCTGGGTTCAGGAGGAGCTCCTCTCCTAAATGTAGCTTCTCCTGGAGGAGTCAGGATCAGACTGATAGAAGAGGTTTAACCTGTGAGAGTAGATCAGAAAACCAGAGATCAGATCCGTCTGTGGTTTAACCTCATGATGCTGACCCCCCCGCCCGCTGTCTCCGTCCTCCTGCAGGAGAGGAAGTTCGTCGGCGGCTCCAGTCAGATCAGCGAGTTCATGGCGAAGGAGCTGGGCGACGGCGTGAAGCTGGAGTCTCCGGTTTACAGGATCGACCAGAGCGGAGACCTGGTGGTGGTGGAGACTCTGGACAAGCAAACCTACACGGTAACAAGACGAGCGTGGGATGAGACTCCTGCAGCTCTACATTATAATGATATGATAACAATAAAGAATTTTATTTTATTCACAACACCTAAAAGCTCCGTTAACAGACTGTGTTCGTCTCAGTGACGTTTTGAGTCTTTTCTCAATTGACAGAGACATAAAGAAATGATTTATAAAACTATGACACTCCTCTAGTGTTGCTCTGTGCTGCCATCTGCTGGTTGCTAGGTAACCTGCCTTACACATGATGCCGCTCACCCTTTCTCGTTCCATTCATCTCTCTCTCTCTTTTCTCTCGTCTTTTATTCTCAGGCCAAGTACGTGATCGTGGCGACGCCTCCCGGCCTGAATCTGAAGATGCACTTCAACCCCGAGCTGCCGCCGCTCAGGAACCAGCTGATCCACCGCGTCCCCATGGGCTCCGTCATCAAGTGCATGGTTTACTACAAGGAGAACTTCTGGAGGAAGAAGGGTACGAAGGGGGGGGGGGGGGGAGAACAGCCTGAGGTTAGAAAGAGAACAGCAACACACACGTTCAATCTGACAACTTCCTGTTTACAGGTGTAAATACAGCATCACACAGAAGATTCCTATTAACATAACTGTCGCTTTTACACTGTGTTGATAATGATTCATATCATGTCCTAATGAAAGGGTTTCGTGTGTGCGTGTGTGTGTGTGCGTGTGTGTGTGTCTGTGTGTGTCTGTGTGTGTCCAGGTTACTGTGGCAGCATGGTGATCGAGGAGGAGGACGCTCCTATCGGCCTGACGCTGGACGACACGAAGCCGGACGGGAGTGTCCCTGCGATCATGGGGTGAAACCAGAGTTCACACACTGAGGACAAACAGGGAACAACTCAATAAAGCATTAGTTTAGTTTTTAGATCAGACTCTAACTTCAGAGACGAGAGACACACAAACCATTTCTCTTATAGATGCAGCTGTGTGTTGTGTTCACTATGTGTTTGTGTTGTGTTCACTATGTGTTTGTGTTGTGTTCACTATGTGTTTGTGTTGTGTTTTATCTTCTCACTGATCTTTGGTTTCCTCCGGCTCCTTCAGGTTCATCCTGGCCCGTAAGTGCAGGAAACTGTCAGGACTGACCAAGGAGGAGAGGTGGGTCCCTCAGCGCAGACAGAACTTTGACCCGGTCCCAGCTGCAGGATCCGTCTAATCCAGCTGTTGTTGCTGTTTTCAGGCTGAAGAAGATCTGTGAGATCTACTCCCGAGTGCTGGACTCAGAGGAGGCTCTGCATGTGAGTTCATCCTCAGACTGGACCTCAGAGTCCATGTTCTCCATCTGTGGCTGCAGACCTGGAGAACTCCCAGCTGGGAGATGGGTTTGGTTCTGACGTCCACAGGGAGACGTCGTGTGGAGCAGCGCTGATTATTGTTCAACCTTTACTGATTTCCTGTGTGTTCACTTTGGGATCCAGCCCCACAGTGGACACCCGCTCAGCCACAGCTGCGGCGCTGGTTCAAACCCTCATGTGTCGTCGTCCTGTGTGTTTCAGCCGGTTCACTACGAGGAGAAGAACTGGTGTGAGGAGGAATATTCTGGAGGCTGCTACACAGCTTACTTCCCCCCAGGGATCCTCACCCAGTACGGGAAGTAAGTGTCCACCACGTCAGCATCCGTCCTGTCGTCCTGCAAACAAACTAACTAACAAACAAACAACAAACAAACAAACAAACGGGGGTGAAACTCACCGTCATTGAATCACAGATGAGCTGTAGTTCCTCGTGTCTCCTGCAGGGTGCTGAGGGAGCCGGTGGGCCGGTTGTACTTCGCTGGGACGGAGACGGCCACCGAGTGGAGCGGCTACATGGAGGGAGCGGTGCAGGCCGGAGAGAGAGCGGCCAGAGAGGTGAGGGCGACCACGACCACGACCACTACAGAGACCACGACCACTACAGAGACCACTACAGAGACCACGACAGAGACCACGACCACTACAGAGACCACGACCACTACAGAGACCACTACAGAGACCACTACAGAGACCACGACAGAGACCAGGAGATCTGCTCGTAGTTAGAGTGCAGACAGGAGAGGAGGTGGGAGGAGTCTCACCTCCTCCTCCTCCTCCCACTTCTCCCTCTGTAGTTTGACAATAAGAAACAAGTTTAATATTCACCAGTTCCTTCAGTACAAGTTGATTTATGACTTATTGTCCCTCACATGTGGGACCAGTGGATCTTTAATACTTCTATAAAACTTAATACCCACACTAATTAATTCAATAATGAAATTTAAATTGAAGGGTGAAGCTTTGAGACACGTTTCTGTCTCAGTGTTCCATCGACTCGTTGACGACAGGTTTAATAACACGTCCTGTTTCTGTTGCAGGTCTTGTGTGTGATGGGTAAACTCCAGCAGAGTGAGATCTGGCAGCCGGAGCCTCCGAGTGTGGTGAGACAAACCTTCTACAGATTTTCAGGAAGTGAAAACCTGGATAAACGTAGCTCACACTCGTGTCCGCCCTCTGACAGGAAGTTCCCGCTCTGCCCTTCGTCACCACCTTCTGGGAGAGGAACCTGCCGTCGGTCGGCGGCCTCCTGAAGATCACAGGAGTCTCCGCCTTCCTGGCGGCTGCCACGGCAGCGGGCCTCGTGGCCTACAAGAAGGGCCTCCTCCCCCGGAGCTAGGAGCATCTCAAGGGGGGGGGGGGCAGATCTCATCAGACACTGTACTCGGGTTCTTCTAGTGCACTGCTCCATGTTCAGAGCGGTGACCTGTGTAGGGTGTAGGATGTTATTTGAGAAACGCCCGGTCGTCACGGAGACTGTTGAGCTCGAGCACCGTCGAGCACAAACGAGAGAAACAGAAAAGATTAAACGAGACGAGAGAAGAAGACTCGTCAGAAAATCAGATAGAGATCAAGAAACTAATGAAGGAAACGAATCAAATGAGAAATAGATATATAACATATATATATATATGATGATTACTGTTCCACACATTGCCAATGACATTCCCATTGATCACATCAGAGTTTATTGTGTGTGTGTGTGTCTGTGTGTGTGTGTCTGTGTGTGTGTGTGTGTGTCTCTGTGTGTGTGTGTGTGTGTCTGTGTGTGTGTCTGTGTGTGTGTGTCTGTGTGTGTGTGTGTGTCTGTGTGTGTGTGTGTGTTCACCTCTGATGATTTTCGGTGCTGATTCTTCTGGACGAGCAGCCGAAGCTGTTCCACTCACGTCACATTCAAACACTTGTTTTCACAAAATTAAAATCCACAGCGGAGGATAAAGGTGAAGTGATATTTTTTATTGTTTTTAATCGTGAACAGAACTCAGCAGCTAATTCGTCTCAGAACCGAGGATCGTCCTCTCGGAGATCCAGTGTTTCCAGAACCTCTTCGTCCTGCTGCTGTAGAAACTCCATGAAAACCCGACTACGTCAAGTGTGTTCGACTGAAGCCTCGTGAACCGAAGTGACCTGTGCAGTTTGTATTTTAACGTTGGAGCGACTCCATGAAATCCACTTCCTGGACGAAGCGGAGTCACACCCCCCCCCCCCCCCCCCCCCCCCGAGAGGAAAAAGCTCCTCTCCAACACGTTGAGTCAGTTTAACTTCTAAAAGCAGAAATCTGCCTCGGAGGCCTTCACGGGTCCAACAGAACCAGAATCATTTAACATTCTACATGTTAGGGTTAAAGAGACATTATTAGTGTTTATGGAATTAGTTTACAAAAACAACTTAAACATATTTAAAACCTATGAGAATATATGCAGCTTTATTCTTCAAGTTAAATCTGTTTATCGCTGTAATAATAATAACTCATATTAAACATCGTGTAACAGCTGAACGTTCCTAAACCTGAAGGAAGTGATGGTTCCTGTGACTCTTTGAAACACAAATACACAGAGAATTAATAAAACTAAACTTATTTTACTTTTCTAGTTTGAAGCCACGTTGATATTTTAAACTAAACTTTACAGCTGATGGACGAACAAATGTTTAAACTTAGGTTTTATCCACGTTGTTAGAATCTGAACTGCGTCTCGCGTTGAGCGTCAATCGGCTGAAACACGACTGATCTGAGAGCGTCTGTTGTGAAGGTCGTTCTGTGTTCGAGAGAATCCACTGTTCCAAAGATGTGTGTGTCTGTGTGTGTCTGTTAGTGTTTGTGTGCTAGTGTGTGCTAGTGTGTGTTAGTGTGTCTGTGTGTGTGTGTGTGTAATCTGTTGTGCCTTATTAGAAGTCCTGGTGTTTTCCGTGTTTCCTCTCAAGTGCCTGTGTGACTCTGACACTCTCCGCCCTTTGCTCCTCCCCCTCCTCGTCCCGCCTGCACTGGAGGTCAGAGGTCAGATCGACCAGGTTGCTGGTTTGAATCCTGTCTTACCTGAGTTATATTCCATCGTCCAACCATCACAGAACATACACTAAATAATCTCAGAGAAAATATTATCAAAAATAAATACTATGCTACTTTCAAAATGAATCTGCTAACATGGAGGAGGCGGGGCTTATGATGCAGCCAGCCACCAGGGGGCGGTGCAGAGGTTTTGGCTTCATGTTTGGAAGCCGTCATATCGTCCATCTTTATCTTTATTTACAGTCTTTAGCCAAAACTGTGTCGTCTGTGATCAGATTGTTGAATTTGTCAAACTGTTGATCTCCAGTGTGTGTGAGTGTGTGTCTGTGTGTGTGTCTTGTGTTTGCAGTGTGTCTCTGTCTCTGCTTGTTGTGCGATGACCTCATGTCAGCTCCGACCTTTACCCCCTCGCCTCTTTTTCTACTGGTTTCCTTCTCACGGGAGCAGAAGCAGACGTCCTGAACCACAGAACTCGAACAGAACTCGAACAGAACTCGAACAGAACTCGTACAGAACTCGAACAGAACTCGAACAGAACTCGTACAGAACAGAACCGACCTCCCGTGGGTTTAATCTCCGTCCCTCGTGTCTTTCTGTGTAATTGAGCCTCTTGATTCTTCCTGTGTCTCGTTGATGTTTATGATTCCTCAAAACAAAGCTGGTGATATTTAAAAAGAAAGAAATGTGAAATAAATCTTTTCCTCGTATGAATCTGTTTCCGTGTGAGGTTTTTATTTCAGCCTCGTGTGTCAAGAAAACTGATCTGAAGCTATTTAGCATAACCCGTGAATAAATATCTACATGTAAATAAAACAGAAATACAATGAAGTAAAAAAAGGAATACAAATAAATAATATTAATATCAAACACAACACAGAGGTAGACGTGTGTGTGTGTGTTTAAACTCAACTCGAGAACAAATCAATACAAATCATTGATTGATTGAAAACCTGAATTTAAATCTGAGCTTTGAAATAACTTAATAACAAAAAAGTGTGATTATGAAAGACAGTGACCTCCTGCAGTCGTGTGCGCGGCCACTAGAGGGCAGAAAACAACCGTCTGAGCAGACTGACGACAGATTAACTGGTGTCGTCGAAGAAACTCTGGGTTTGTTTCCGCCCTGATTGCTGCAGGAGCTACGTGCACGCGCACACGCACACACACACACACACACACACACACACACAGAGGAGTGGGGGGTTTAATCCTGAACTGGGGTTAATCATGTTGTCGCTGGTTCTGCTGGTCGACATGTTGCGGTCAGAGGCTCGTACAGGCCCAGACTGACCCGGCAGGATTAGTCACTGCCACCACTTCAGTAAACCACCATGCTGCAGGACTCCATCAGCATGTGCACACACAGACACACACACACACACACACACACACACACACAGGTTGTGTAGCTGCAGCACACGAGCAGCTGCATGATGCTGGGGTTGCGTTTTTTTCTTCATTTCATGTAGGTGTCAATACATCTGCATTCAACTGTGCCAATGAGCGTGCACGGACATGCACACAGGCCCACCCCCCACCCTACACACACACACACACAGACACACACACACACACTGCCCTGTGTGTATCAGACCACAGCCCTGCTCCTGGCCCTCGCTGCAGCCTGCTGTGATATGAAATGTGACACTGTCAATTTGCCTCCCAATCCGTCAGGCGGTCGATTGGATTCAGATGCATTGTGGGGGCCGGGGCCTCGGAGCTGTGGCCCAGACAACCACCACCACCCCCCCACCCCCGTAAGTTCCCTCAACGGTGAAATCGTCTGCAATCTCCCGTTAAATGTTCTCGCTCCCAGACTCAGCGTTAGATTGTTTTCCTGTCAGCAGGTGAGGGGGGGGGGGGGTTCAGTCTGTACCTGGGGTGCTGAGGTGCAGCGACGACTTTACTGAAAACAACATCTGTTGCAGAAACAAACAGTTTCTCTGTGTTTGTGTGTTTTCACAGAGAAGCTTCAGGATCTGCAGCTCAGGACAACTTGAGCTGTTGTTTACATACATGTTGATTCTGCTGTCATCACATGTCTGAGTCAGTGTCTGAGTCAGTGTCGACGAGGTTTCTAACACGTGACGGACGTGAAACTGGAAGAACACAAACATCTCAGGATGAAGAAGAGGAGCCGTACACGTAGAAGACGAAGACGTCAACTTGGAAACACGAGGAGGTTCCAGATCTTCTGGTGCTGAGGGCCGACGCCGGTGTTTATACGTCATGTCCGGCCTCCTGCTGCTCTACAGGCTCCGCCCCTCGCCTGATGATCCACCATCTTCTCGGTGCTGGACCATTAGTTTCAGAACGACTCTCTGTGACAGTGACGGAGCACTGAGGTGATTTCATCTGATACAGAACCATCAGGGCCCAGTGGCGATCGCTCAGTCTGTCAGAGCACAAAGAAGGAAACTGAGCGTGGGGAGAGGAGAGGAGATCTTCAGAGGGAGAGGAAGAGGAAGAGGAGGAGGAGGAGGAGGAAGAGGGGGAGGAGGAAGAGGGGGAGGAGGAAGAGGGGGAGGAGGAGGAAGAGGAGGAGAGGAGGAGGAGGAGGAGGAGGAGGAGGAGAGGGGAGGAGGAGGAGAGGAGGGGAGGAGGAGGGAGGAGGGAGGAGGAGTGACGGGAGCGAGAGGAGGAGGAGAGCGGAGAGAGGGAGGAGGAGGAAGAGGAAGTTTAACAAAAAGTTAGTCGTCTGTGAAAGTGAAGCTAATGTGGAAGTTCCTGACACCTGCATTCTCTCAAATGACCAACAGAGGGCGACTCCACTGGTGGATAAAGGAATCAGAGAGAGAGAGTTTGAATCCCTGGAGTGAGACGACTCAGTAAGAGTTCAGCCCTGGAACCTGAAATAGTCTTTTCCTCTCCCTCTCATTTTCTCAGTAGAAGCCGGACTCTGTGTCTCTGTGTCTCTGTGTCTCAGTGACTCTGTGTCTCTGTGTCTCTGTCTCTCTGTGTCTCTGTGTCTCTGTGTCTCTGTGACTCTGTGACTCTGTGTCTCTGTGACTCTGTGTCTCTGTGTCTCTGTGACTCTGTGTCTCTGTGTCTCTGTGACTCTGTGTCTCTGTGTCTCTGTGTCTCTGTGTCTCTGTGACTCTGTGTCTCTGTGTCTCTGTGTCTCTGTGACTCTGTGTCTCTGTGACTCTGTGTCTCTGTGTCTCTGTGTCTCTGTGACTCTGTGACTCTGTGTCTCTGTGACTCTGTGTCTCTGTGTCTCTGTGTCTCTGTGACTCTGTGTCTCTGTGTCTCTGTGTCTCTGTGACTCTGTGTCTCAGTGACTCTGTGTCTCTGTGTCTCTGTCTCTCTGTGTCTCTGTGTCTCTGTGTCTCAGTGACTCTGTGACTCTGTGACTCTGTGACTCTGTAACTCTGTGTCTCTGTGTCTCTGTGTCTCTGTGTCTCTGTGTCTCTGTGTCTCTGTCTCTCTGTGTCTCTGTGACTCTGTGTCTCTGTGACTCTGTGACTCTGTGTCTCTGTGACTCTGTCTCTCTGTGACTCTGTGTCTCTGTGTCTCTGTGTCTCAGTGACTCTGTGTCTCTGTGTCTCTGTCTCTCTGTGTCTCTGTGTCTCTGTGTCTCAGTGACTCTGTGACTCTGTGACTCTGTGACTCTGTAACTCTGTGTCTCTGTGTCTCTGTGTCTCTGTGTCTCTGTGTCTCAGTGACTCTGTGTCTCTGTGTCTCTGTGACTCTGTGTCTCTGTGTCTCTGTGTCTCTGTGACTCTGTGTCTCTGTGTCTCTGTGTCTCTGTGTCTCTGTGTCTCTGTGTCTGTCCTGTCGTCTCGTGGTCGTCCAGCAGGAGGAGTGACTGAGGGAATCAGCTGCTCGTCTCCCAGCTGGTTGAACGTGTCCCATTTAAACGCCTCAGACGGAACCAGCGAATCACAACTCGTTCTAAATCAGGCTCCGAATGGCAACATGGCCGATCGCAGTGAGAGCTGAGTGTCGTTAGAGGATTCAGGCTCAGTGACGAGCCAGCGTGAGAAGTGAGGGACAGATGTGTGGTAGAGATGCAGGAGTCATGTCACTGGAGGGGGGGGGGGGGACTCAACAAAGACTGAAGGAGACAAAGATTTAAGACAAAATCCTAAAAGTGAATTGTGTAGGTTTGTTGAATTTAAACGTCTTGTTGTCTAATAAATGTCAGAGTTTTGTTTTCTGAAGAACAAATGGATCAGACTGAATAAAGATGGCCGACATGACGGCTCCCAAAAGTGAAGCCATAGCGTCTCTATCACCCCCTGGTGGCTGACTGCAGTGCAGCTCATGATTACAGCTGTATATACTGTTATTTTACATATTTTACATGATATATAACAATATAACATCGTCAGAGCATCAGTACTTTTTACCGTCAAACACCTAAAATAATAAAATACATTTACTGATGTTTTATTTTCAATGCAGAGCTTTACTTTTAAATTAGTATTTTGAATGGCAGTACTTCTCCTTCAGTAAAGTGTTTATCTGTGATTTCTTCCCATTAACATGAATTAATAACTTGACTCAGCAGTGAAACGATGTGTTTTCACATTCAGAGACGATGGTTATTATAATTGAATTCCTCTCGAGTGCTCTCAGGGCGACGCCATCGTTCCCATCAACATCACCAATAAACCAAACTGCACAGAGCAACATCTCCACTGTCCACAGACACACCGCGCTCTGATTGGACGGCAGTATTCTGCAGATTACAAAACCCTGACCGCAGCAGAGAGAAGCTTTTTGTTTTGGGTCAAATACTCGACGGTAAAACATGATGAGAAAACTGAGCTCGTGTTTCTTCATCTCAACCAGTTTAAATCAGAGAGGGGGCGGAGTCTCAAACCAGGAAAAGGCCTAAATATCTGCACAGTCACACAAAATGTCCTGAACGTGGAAACACGAGCAGATGTGATCAGTTGGGAGGATACATAAGTGGTTGTCATGGTTACAGCCAGCTCTTCTAATACACGTTTTAAATCCCCTGTCGAGTCACAGTCGTTTGTTCTGCTGCTCGTTTCTGACCTTCAATCATCACCTGACCCCCCCCCCCCCCTGCTCCCAATCCCCCCATCAGCTACACCGTGTTGTAATAATAATGTATAATGTACTGTATAATATATATATACTGTAAAGACCACCTGAACCCTTTCCCTCAGCTAGTTTGTTCCTCTTCTGATCATCATCATGTCGTTAAGGTCCAAATATTACAAACTGATCACAAACCCAACAATTCTAATGTCTTAGAAATATAAAAACACAATAAGGGTGTAAATGTGACACACACACACACACACACAACACACACACACACACACACACACACAGATACCTGCCCCCCCGAGGGCCACAGATTCATTTCAACTCAATTATAAAACGAAGTGAAATGTTTGAATCAGAACTGAGCTGAGGCCGAACGCTGGAGAAGCGGTTCCTCGTGTGTTTTATGGACCATGTGACGACTGTTTACACACAAACAGGAGGAGCCCTGATGATGATGATGATGATGATGATGATGATGATGATGATGATGATGATGTTTGTGACATTCTGAATTCCTGTAGCGTTGAGCAGGATGTCGTCTCCCTGTGCTCGGTCCTTTAAGCATCTGGAGCAGAGACACCTAACTGAGAGTCAGACGATGTTATTGGTCCTCAGATATGGAGGTTCTGGATCGCCCCCCCCCCTCCTGATGCAGAGGAGACGGCCTCTGGATCGCCCCCCCCTCTCCTCCCTGATGCAGAGGAGACGGCCTCTGGATCCCCCCCCCCCCCCCCCTCTCCTCCTGATGCAGAGGAGACGGCCTCTGGATCGCCCCCCCCCCCCCCTCCCTCCTGATGCAGAGGAGACGGCCTCTGGATCGCCCCCCCCCCCCTCTCCTCCCTGATGCAGAGGAGACGGCCTCTGGATCGTCCCCCCCCCCCCCCCCCCCCCCCCCTCCTCCCTGGTCACGCATGGCAGCTTGGCTTTCCGTCGCCCGTCTCCGTGGCATGACCCCATTCACACGCTCCACTGGACACTTGCATTGTGCAGGAGCACGGCTGATAGCGGCGCCTGCTGAGAGCCTGACCCCCCCCCCTCCTATCTCCGACTCACAGGTGGGACCTGGAGGGGGGGGGGGGGGGGTCATGTAAAAGAGAAGGAAGGGGGACGCAGGGGGGGGGGGAGTCTGAGAGGGAGGAGAGATGATGGAACCTGAGGCGTCGTACGATCGTTTATAGACATGTTTAAGTATCTTCAGTCCGGCCGTGTTCCGTTGTTTTGTGTTTGTATGTTTGTATGTTCTGTCTGTGTCATCGTCTTGAGTAACGTTGGACTTGGACTGTGTGTGATCAAGTGGCTCCGTCATACATCTGATGTTCATGTATGTAAACTCCTCATGTTCATAGTGATGTAAGCTGTGTGGCTGTCGGCTGCTGCAGGACACATGATGTGTGCGTGTTCTATTTGTGTGTGAGTCTGTGAGCACGACTCGTGCTCATGGTAATCTGCTCATGACCTCGCCTCCTCTCTGGACTTTCACTAAACACTTTCACTTTTGTCCTGTTGGGAAACTTTCCCCCAAATTCCAGTAATCCTTCATTAGTTTCCTGTTGTGACAAGAGAGAGCTTCCACACACAGCACACACACACACACACACACACACACACACACACACACACACACACACACACACACACACACACACACACACACACATGTCTTGGGAACCAGCAGCAGTCACTTCCAGCTAAAGACACTGAAAGAGGAGCAGCTGGAAAACGAGGCTGAGACGTGAGGATGTTTTCTGGGGTTTAGAAATGAGGTCACTTAGAATTATTAAAGATCCAAAAGTAAGAAGATCCAAACTTTAATAAATGTCACTTGTGGTCGTGATGAAAGTGTTTGATCACAACAGAGAAGAAACTTTGATCTCACAGTTAAACACAAACTCTCTCTTTCAGAACGAGAGGAAACAGGTGAAGGTGAAGTTGATTCATCGTAAACATTTCCCTTCCCAGTTTCTTTGAATCAAACAAGACAAGAGTCAAACCCACTTCAGTTACCTGGAGCAAAACCCTGACATGTGAAATACAAGTATTAATTCAATTCAAGTGTGAAATCTATCAAACCTAAAGTGACTCCTCCACACGACTGTGTTCTCATTAGAAACACCGGAGGTCCACGCTGCTCCGGAGGTTCAGAGCCTCTCGAACTGGGAAGTCTGGAGACGCTGCTGCTCACGTTTCAGGTTCTACAGGTTCTAGTCTGGACGAGCAGAACCGCTCCTGCTCCGCTGGTGGATTCTTCTGCAGAGCTTCAGCATCTGTACTTGTGCGATGTGTGTAATGACAGCTCCGGCCTGGTAGGTGGCGCTGGGGTTCCTGTGTTTATACGTCCAACCTATAGCGGCTGAAACTGAGCTCTTCATGTTAGAGTGGATAACTGATCAAGAGGAGAAGATGAGGAAGATCATTGATCTGAGTTTTGTGCTTGTGCCTCCTGATTGGTCGAGTGTATCAGTGTGACCTTGGTCTGTGACCTCAGACACAAGGTCACACTGATACACTCGACCAATCAGGAGTCCGTCTCAGCCTGTTTTTATATAATAGCTAATTACAACCAAACTTCAATTAGTCCACATGTCCCAGCTGCTAACACGGAGGAGGAGTCTATGACCTATACTGCAGCCGGCCACCAGGGGGAGCTTCAGGGAGCTGTCATATCGTTCATCTTTACAGTCTCTGGTCAGGAGGAGTAAAGATGGACGACAACTATTCTGCACCTACATAACTGTGCCCCCCCCCCCTCTACCACCCTCTCTCCCTCCCCCCTCTCTCCCCCCCCTCTCCCCCCCCCCCCCCCTGTTCTCCCCCCCTGCCTTCACTGTGATTGCTCTCAGTGCTAACTCAGGCCTGACATTTGGTTTCACGCTGCCGGCAGCAGGACAGATAGAAAGTCAGATAGAGGGAGTGACATGGAGAGCGGGGGGGAACAGGAGGAAGAGGAGGAAGAGGAGGAAGAGGAGGGGGTGCTTGGCAGCAGAGAGGGGTGATAACAAAGGTGACAGGTGCTAATGAAGAGATAAGAAGAGCCGAAGAAGAATGTGTGTTGTAAACGAGAGTAAAGAGGACGAGGAGACAAGAGGCCGACCACGACTCACTGAGGGGGAGGAGGAGGAGGTGGGAGGTGGGAGGGAGGGGAGTCGTTTCCATGGTAACCTGTAGTTGTGTGAGTCTGGGATGAGGTGGGAGGAGACAGGATGGAGGAGACGGAGATGGAGAGCGGTGTTGTGGTTTAATTGCTGCTCTCCAGCCTAATCTCCCCGAGGCCCGTGAATCCCTGACAGTCTCCAGGAAGAAGACGAGACTCCCCCAAAAGAAATCCTCCGTGTGTTGACCTGCAGCCTGAGGACGGACTCATAAAGCCCATAAGCCCATAAGCTAGTGGCGGCTCAGTGCGGTGCAGACTGCTGATGACAGATAATACAGGAAGAAAAGACAATGTTCTGTGTTCGAGAGGAACCTGAAAGTCTGCGGGAGAACGGTTCTGCTCCACCTGTGGACCAACGTTCTGCAGAACCTGCTCACACGTCACAATCAGCTGAGGCTGAGGGCTACGACACAACGGTATCATGTTGCATTGTGGGTAATGTGGACATTTCCTGAACCACTCGGCGTCCACATCCTCCGGCGGCTGCATTTGAAGACTGACTGGTGCGATGCTGTCCCGGTTCATTTTGACCATATCAGCTGAAAGAGACTGTAAATACAGATGTTGGGCTGAACACGGAAGTGAGGATCAGATGAACCCGGTTCAGCAGCTGTAACAGAGATGTGATGTGATTGGCTGGTGCCAGTTGAACAGTTGAGTTCTTCTCACCTTCTACAGAACGGAGCCACAGACCCACGAGGCCGTTTGACCACAGTCACATGAGCGAGCAGCGTCTCCTCGGCCGTGTGAGCGTCGTGTTCCGACGGAGCGAGACCAGCTCCTTGCCCCCGTGCAGCCGGAGCTCCATTTGTATTGGTTAGAAATTAATGGTGCGGGGCCCCTGTGGATCCCCCCCCCCCCCTGTAAGGCACTGGACCCAGTGAGCTCGCTGCAAATGTACTGCACTCTCCACATTTCGGCAGCGGTTGTGTGAACGTGTGTGTGTGTGTGTGTGTGTGCATGCACTGTGCTGTGTGTGCATGCATGTGTGTGGTTTTTAATAGTCTGATTCCCTCTCAGGGGGCAGACGAGGAGATAAAGCACTCGCAGCGCTCAGAGATGATTTCACTGCGGTGCACACACCGACGGAAACCAAATCCAATCCTTACTCACTGCTTCCTCCTCTTTGAAGCAGAATGTGTTTGCATATTTCAGAGTGGAATCTCCTGAGCTGCTCTGTTTTCACCGCTGACCTGAATCCCCTGTTGTTTATGCTTTCAGCTCCGTGATTGACCGCCATGTCGTTTTAGAGTGAGTGGTGAGTGAGTGAGTGAGTGAGTGAGTGAGTGAGTGAGTGTGTGTGTGTGTGTGTGTGTGTGTGTGTGTGTGTGTGTGTGTGTGTGTGTGTGTTGTGTGTGTGTGTGTCTGTCTGTCTGTCTGTAGAGCTCATACCTCCACTAAGGCCCAACACTCCTGTATGTTAATCATTTCTGGGGAAACTGTGAAAAGGTAGAGAAACGCTTCCTCTCAGCATGTTTCAGAGGAATCAGAGTCCTGGATGTTTCCTCTGATGTAAATCTGTGTGAACCATGTTCCTCAGTTGACCCTGACGTCATCCTTCAAACAAGTTCCATGTTAATCCGCTCAGAAGTTTTTGTGTAAACATGCAATTTAGGAACAATGACGAAACTCTGTGGAACAGAATTATTTGTCATGTTAAGAATAAAGTCGAGCAGATATTTAAACTGCTGTTGATGTTCTTTCCAGACTTAGATGCAGTTTTTGGGTAAAGATTTACTTCCACAATGTTTAACGGCTAAAAGAATTTCCTGAATGACCGTAACTGAAACTGATCTGAAGAAAGATTCCACCAATTCTTTAAAGTTTAAATTTATTCTCAATCTTTATTTCTCAACATTATATTTTCTTAAATTGTAAAAATGACTGACTGAAACTGTGACCCTGATAAAGATCAGACTGTCGTACCTTTATGAAGTCTGTCTATAAAACAAACCTGTTAACGAGTCCACGCTTCCCTGGATTTGAGAAACTCGCCGTCCTCGAGATTAAGAAACATATTTTCAGACCGAGGAGGAGAAATGAAGCAGTTTGGAGAAAGGAGCGGAGACGGTGGCGAGCTGCAGGAGACGCGTCCTCGTGGCCTGAGGCTGAGATCACAGGGGATGAAAGTGATGAGCTCATCTGAACCGTGTGCAGAGCTCCAGGGTCCCACTGGGCTGAGCTGTGACATCACCACAGGCTGGTGCTGGCTTTATAGAGACGTCGCAGCTAATGAGGATTCTCTCAGTGTTTTATCACCGTGTGCTGCAGATATTCTACAGGAGATAAAACTACTCCAGCAGATTGGCAGTTTAAATCACTTACTGTGGATTTACAGCTTCCTGAAGACATTAACCCTCCGATGGACACCACTCAGGGGCTGTCCGTGATGGTCCATGTCTCCACCCGGGGCATCCGTCCATCAGAGTTCCTGAGGATCAGCAGAGACAAGATGAAGAGACGTCACACATATGAACATCTGAATCCATCCAGTGTCTCCACAGCCCCAGAGACGCACCCAGGGCTCAGAGTCGTCCTCCTCCCCTCCACAAACTTTATCTGCTCAGTGTCCTCGTCACCTGCAGCACGAAGGAAATGGTGCTGCTGCTTCTGCTTTGTTCTTCCCTGTAGGTCCATGTCCGTCTGTCTGTCTCTACGTTTGACTGTTTGTCTTTTAACTGGTCGTTGCAATGAGGTTTCCTTAATGAACCATTACACGACTATGAGCCTAAAAGAAAATCAACATGAGCTCAGACAACAACACATTTAGCTCCGTGCTGCTGATCCTCGGGGTCGTTCCAGGTACGCGGCCTCGTAGCAGGTTGCACTATAACACTCTCACTGCAGGGAGCCCCCCCCCCCCCCCCCCTCAGCCGCAGTGATTAGTATGTCCCGCGTCAGGTTGAACGTTCAGACCGCTGTGTAGCTGCAGCTCTCACAGATCTCCCATCAGCCCAGTGGAGAGAGCGAGACGGTTGATTTATGACAGTGCACACAGGTTCATATCTAAAGCTGCTCATGAATGGAGAGTGCAGAGAGCTTCTTTAACTGTGGTAAACATCTGTAAACCCACTGCAGCGAGTGTCTGAGTTCCTCACGGCCGTCTGTCTTCAAGGAAGAAGCCACATGGTGAATGATTGTGTTTCCTCCTCCTCCCTCTGCAGCACGGAGCAACAAGCCATTAGAGATGTGTCCATTAGCCTCCGTCCCTGCGTCTGTCTCTCTCCTGTCTGGGGACAGATCACTGCACCGGAAACGGAGCAAACACCAGAGGAGACTAGACTTTCAGGTGAAATATTCATTTTGAAGGAGCCGGTGCTGCAGAGCGACACTGAAACACCAACCAGAGCAAAGCACCTCTGATGTCCACACACACACAGACACAGACACACACACACACACACACACACACACACACACACACACACAACACACACACACACACACACACACACACCTGGGCCTTCATTCATCCTGCCAGCCTCCACCAGTCCCCATATCATTCATCCTGTGGGCCGTGAAGTCCATTGATCCAGCGCATGTTAACCCACATTGATTTCTGCTTAGTTAATAACATTAGAGGAGCCGCCGTCAGCACGAGGACGGCGGCTCCTCTTCTCTGGACCCACCTTATAATGGTAATAACCCTGTGTGTGTGTTTGTTGGCCCCGGGGACAAGTGGAACACAATTAGTCTCAACTACGCAGAGAGGAATTGACTCGCTGACGACCATATTGACGAGCGGCGGGTCAGTGGAAGAATAACACCTGTAGACATTTTCCTGAGCAGAAAGAGAGAGAGGAGGGAAAGTCTTCTCTCGTCCTCGAGAAGGATGAGCTCTGAGGGACCAACACAAACACAACACAACACAAACACGACTACACAACACTAGCCAAACAATAGTGAGAATCCACGGTGACAAGAAAGTTATTTCAATTTGACATTGTTGTTTTCTCAAAATTAAGTATAAATGCCATATAAATAAAGTAAAACACTTTTATTAAAAAATATAAACCATAGAATAAAGGTGTAATCCTTTAATAAATATGAACATTATTTATCTTACCACAGATTGCAAGTAAAACCAATTTCACAAAATTAGAAAATACACAGCCAAGAATAATATGAGGACCTAAATGAACAACGACATGTGAAGACCGATCCAGTGTTTGGTACTTGTGCTGTTGTCTCACAGTATTTCCCCGTGTGGTGAATGTGTGTTTGTACAAACAGGGACGAAGGTCCGAGGTGAGACTCTGCAGGGCAGCGACGACACAAACATCCTGAACTGCAGAACGATGCATCGTACGTGCAGCTCCTCCTGAAGCCTCCTCATGGGGGGGGGAGCTTTACGCTGCTTCTCAGAACTGGAACAAGCTTCTCTTTAGATGTTGCCGGGGGGCGCGACTCGATGCTCCGAACCCAAAACCAGCAGCGAGAGGATATCATTACGCAACACTGCCATGATCTGCCTCCGTGCACCAGCGTGCTTCTCTGGGCCCGATGAATCACACATGAGGAACTGGGCTGTTTAAAGAGACGTGTGCAGATACAGCTGGTTCCACTGGATCTGGAGGAACCTCCAAACATGATGCTTCCATGTTTGAGTTCACACGGTGCTTCCAGGATGTGGCTGGAACTCGCTCCTCTAACAAACAAGGGAGGATATCGTAGAATGAATATTAGATCACATCCTTGGCGGCGCATCTATTCTATCCAGTAATATTATAACAGCTATTAGCCTGATGTGTTTTCTATTGTTCTCTGAGGTTTATTCCTATATGTCTATATTGATGAGTTTCTATGATTTAGCTATTGATATATTGATATATAATATAGTTTAATGTATATCAGATTCCTATCAAGGAAAAATGTATTATATTTGTCCTCTACTATAAATAAAGTGAAGTGAAGCCAAATCATCTTGATCGCCCCCTGGTGGCTGGCTGCAGTATAGATCATGAACCCCTTCTCCTCCATGTTAGCAGATGGGACATGGACCAAACTAAGAAATCAAAGTATAAATGTTTGTCAGATGGTTTCTGTCATTTCAGGTGATGATTGACAGATGATACTGACTCCTGATTGGTCGAGAGTGTGTATGGGCCACATCTGTATCCGGCATATTTGAGCTTAGTTGATGTAAAACCGAGGAAGTGGAGCTGCTTCATCTTTATTTACAGTGTGTAGTCCCTCATTTCAACTTTAAACAGACACTGAAGAATCCGTTATCCTCTCAGCTCAGTGTTTAAACAGCTTCTTGTTAAAACTCTGTTTGTTTCCTGTTTTACTTTCTGTCCTTTCAGGTCACGTCCTCATGTGTCCTCCACCACCGGTCCTCACCTGGGCCCTGCCTACTTCCCTGCCAGTTCCACCTGCTCCCCTTCCCTCTGTCTCTCCTTCCCTGCTGTTTGCCAGCGTTCAGCCTCGTGTGCACGAAGTCGTGGCTCTTTGATAAAGAACCGAGTGTACACGACCTGCTCAGCAGCATTTTTTTTAGCTGATGCAGATAATCCAGAGAGGAATGTGAAAGTTGGATTTATGTGCATTTATCAGGAGGCCAGAAACACAACCTGTTTCTGTGGGTTTATAATGAACTGTTAACACGTTCACTGTGTCGAAGCTTGTTGCAGCTTTGAGTAAATACACGTTTTTTTAAATGTAACGCACGTGGAAGATCCAAATCAAGTTGCACAATGTACCAAACTAAAACCGCATCGTTGTGGATAGATCTCCAAACAAATTCAAATGTCTTGGCAGCCAACTGTGGCACCGGAATATCCATTAAAGTAGATTACACAAAAACACAGCATAAAGTGGAGGTGTACATTTCTCACGTAACCTGTTAATATAAGTTTATTATTATATTAACTGGTTGTGTTCTACCCAGAGGCCGTTAACCCACTGCAGAAGATGCATTTTGTCAGATTTTAATTTAATGACGCACCAACTTTTCCATCATTGCCAAGAATCAACGTTTTTTTTTGGCAATATTTCAAGATTATTTTGAATCTTTCAGATCTTCACACATGTTTTTAATCCATAAACTGAAATAAATACAAAAAAAGTTGGATTTAAATCCACTTATTGCTGCACAGTTTACAACAGACAGTTCCAAGTTAATCTGGTTGTGATTCCACACAGGGAAAAGAACATCTATTAAATACACACACACACACACACACTGGCCCAACTGCTGAGTCTAGAAGGGTGTGTTGCTTTGAGATAAGATTTTCTGAGATGTCCTGATTTCACTTATTCTTAATCCAAATTGCCTCTGGCTCAATACCTCACAATATCCCCACCTCTTCACACACACACACACACCACACACACACACACACACGCACACACACACACACACGCACACACACGCACACACACACAATCTGCAAGGCCACAAATCTCACAATAAAAGATGTCTGTGCTACATACGCAGCAGAATGTGCAGGAAGAAGAACGACACCTGCAGTAGCTGCTGTGAGGCTTAATGACATCAAACCCTTTTTGTTTAAAAATCATAAATAAAAGAACAAGCTCATCATCTTGGGTTTGCTCACTCTGCTTAATTATTCACCATTAATTAGGCAGTCGTCTGGCAAAGTATTTATCCCAGCAGAGCCCATGAAATATGAATAACCAGCACTTGTCTGGATGTCGCGCTCACATGTGTCGGCTGTTTTTTGGAGCCGAAGACGAGAATCAGGACAAGTGGCAGGAAACAGGCCGGACAGGTTGTTGTGTTGTGTTGTGTTGTGTTGTTCTTTGTGTTGTTCTTTGTGTTGTCATCCTGCGTCCAAGTGTCAGCGCTGAGGGAGAATCCACTTGGATCTGTAGTTACATGTAAATGTGACAGCTCCCACAGGGAAGAGAATCCTCTGGATCGCCCCCTGGTGGCTGGCTTCAGTGTTGGTCATTAACTTATCCTCCTCCATGTTGGCAGATGTGGACCAAACTAAAAGTAGACATTAGATAAATGTTTGTCAGAGATGGTTTCTGTCATTTCAGGTGTTTCTGTTTGGCTTTTGGTTATTTGATGATATAAAAACAACTGAGACGTCATGATTGACAGGTAAAGGTGTGAATGTGGAACATTACCTCCTGCCTCTGTCAATAAAACGTGAATTTGTGAAAATAGAAAATTACAATAAACAAAGTCCGGCTTGGTGACTAAGATTAATACTATTCAACTTCAGTTTAAATTATTATTAACAACAGAAAACCTATTGAAATCGGATCCAATCAAATTCAAAATAATTTTAATCAACTTATTGTTTTAGTGTGATATCTGGACCCCCCCCCCCCCCCAAAGTTGTATATATCATATTTTATACAGGTTAGTGCAATTCAGACAATAAAGATGTAAATCATGATTATATCATAAAAAGAAAACATTCGGAGGAAGTGATATTGTTATATTAAAATAATATCAACTCTCTTAACTGTGCAATATTCATATTTGTTTTGTTTATACACTGTATATATTAGTTTTTATTCCATTCATATTTTGTATATTCCCTTACACATCAGTATTATTATCCTTACACTTAAAGGTTCAGTGTGTAAGATTTAGGTGAAAAGGATCTATTGGCAGAAATTGAATATAAAATAATCATAGTGATGTTTTCACTAGTGTTTCATCTAAATTGTACAATTGTTGTTTTCTTTACCCTAAAATTGACCTTTTATATTATAGTACTTTATATTTAAATACTTTATATTTAGATCAGGAGCGGCTCCTCTCTACGGGGGCAGCCATGTTTTTTACAGTAGCCCAGATGTGACAAACTACTTTTTGAGTTTTTATTACAACTGGAGCTACCACAGGGGGGGGGGGGGGGGGGGGTTCAGCTGCAACATGACACTTCACCACTAGATGTCACTACATTCCACACACTGAACCTTTAAGGTATTGCATGATACTTATTATTACTTGCTGAGGCCTATTTGTGACTCTTGCTGCTGTAATATTGCAAATGTCCCCATTGTGAGACTAATAAAGGTTTATCTTATTCTATCTTATCTTAATCTTATTGTATCTTTATCTGGTAGCATGTTAATCTTACATGTATAAAGATAAATCAGATAAAAAGCCCCGGTGACAGTGTCGTGTTGTAAAGTCTGTAGATGGGTACCAGCTGAGGAACGGTTCATTTAAACATTTCTCTCGTTCCCTCTTCATTCATCCAAAGCTTCCGGCTGGGAACTTCGCAAGTCCTCAGGAAACTGTGGCTCAGGCGCCGCCATGTTGGCTCGCAGCCTGTGGGCCTCAGAGGAGAATCCTGGGTGCGGAGCCGGAATGGAGGCCGGCGGAGCGGCGTCCATAAGCCCCGTGTGAGGAGGAGGAGGAGGAGCCTGGTTCTCTGGAGGCTCCGCGGGAACAGACGTCCGGCGGCCGGGGGAACTGAACACCCACTAACTGCAGGAAAGTGTCCGTCGAGCCGCAGCAGCAGGAACCGGAGAGCGGAGCTTTCCCCGGAGCGAAGACCCGTCCTGTCGGTTCCACCGCCGGGAGCACAGCGTGAAGTCCAGCCGGCGGCTCGTCCCCCTGTCCGGGGTGTTGGGATCCGTGTAGCCGCTCCACCTGGACCAGCCCGGTGCCCCGCCCGGTGCCTCCGCCCGGACCCGTCCCCTCCCTCCGCCGGCCGAGCAGCAGCAGCAGCCGCGGACACGTCTCTGATTCCCCGTCATGCTCGCTCGGTTCCTGCCCTGACACCGGGAGGCTGTTCGGAGCAGAGAGGCGGGGCCGAACCGGTGGACTCCCCCAGAATGGATCACTGAGCTCGGGCTCAGCCACAGCGACGCAGCGCTTTTTCTTATGGGGGGCGGGGGGTCGACGACAGGAGGCAACGACCGGGATTTAGACACGTCTGTGTGGAAGTGCTGACCGACTCGCTGCCCGGAGCCGCCGGTGCCGCCGCCGCCGCCTGCCCGTGGCCTCCGCCGGGCTCGTGTATCTGGAGATTAGCAGAACCCTCCGTGCGGGACGCAGCGATTCGGGGAGCGGGGAGCGAGCTCTCCCCAGCGGGTCGCGCTATGGCGGACGACGACATTCTGTTTGAAGATGTGTACGAGCTGTGCGAGGTCATCGGCAAGTAAGTGTCCTCTCTGCGGGAACACCACACCGGTCCTCCGGCTAGAGCCGACACCGTCACCGGGGCTTTTCACCCGCTCGTCCAGAACACCGAGGGCAAGACACACACACACAGGGACACACACAGGGACACACACATGGACACAACAGGGACACACACACAGGGACACACACAGGGACACACCATACACATACATGTACACACCATACACATAAATATTTATTTATTTATTTATTTATTTATATATATATATATATATATATATATACACATACATACATACATTTATACACCATACACACACATACATACATACACATATGTACACACACATGGACACACACATGTACACACCATACTCATACATATTTATTTATATATATATATATATATACATACATACATACATACATACATTTATACACCATACACACACATAAATACACACACACACACCATATACACACATACACACATAACACACAAACACATTCATGCATACACACATACAACATACACATACACACACGTGCAGTGTGCATGTGAGAACCGATGCTGATCATCATAATTAAATGTGTATTTTCCTTCTTATTCCCACTTTAACACCATATTATTGATAATCTTTATTGTTTTGAACACATTAGTGCAGCTATTCTCATGAGCAGCCTAACCTGAGCCTCATTCCAACCTTAACCAGCACCAATTCATACTAACCCTAATCTTAACCAGGACCAATTCCAACCTAACCCTAATCTTAACCAGGACCAATTCCCATCTTAACCTAAACCAGGACCAATTCATACTAACCCTAATCTTAACCAGGACCAATTCCCACCTAACCCTAATCTTAACCAGGACCAATTCATACTAACCCTAATCTTAACCAGGACCAATTCATACTAACCCTAATCTTAACCAGGCCAATTCATACTAACCCTAATCTTAACCAGGACCAATTCATACTAACCCTAATCTTAACCAGGACCAATTCCCACCTTAACCCTAACCTGACCACCATTCCCATCTTAACCTAAACCAGGACCAATTCATACTAACCTTAATCTTAACCAGGACCAATTCCCACCTAACCCTAATCTTAACCAGGACCAATTCATACTAACCCTAATCTTAACCAGGACCAATTCCCACCTTAACCCTAACCTGACCACAATTCCCATCTTAACCTAAACCAGAACCTCAGAATGGGTTTCTTCATCAGGACCAGGCTCTGGTCCTGATGAGCTGCACTGGTCCTCACAAGCTCGGTGTTCAAGCTGGAAAACGAGTAAATGCAGCCACAGCAATTAAATCCAACGCTGTTCCTGCCTCTGACAGACGCAGCGGTCGTGATCACAGTTGTTGCCTCCCCGTTGCATTTGTATTATTCCGTGTGTCAGTGTGTGTCCTCCTCCTGCATCACGGGTTGTGTGTTGGTAGCGGTTGCAGCTCCAGACCCATACAGTACTTTGGCACGGCGCCGTGTGCTCTGACCTGTAGTGGCAGTTGGCAACTTGCTGCAGAGATTAAAGGGCAGGGAACAGACCAACGTGAGTCATGCACACACCCCCCCCCACACACACACACACAGACACACACACCACATCTGGTCATCGTTAGTGACTGTGGAGGTTTCACTCAGGAGCCAGGCCACTTGGAATATTGTCCCCCGCTCTGGTAAGAGGAGAGCAGGGCATGTGTTTGCACTGGGAACTCTACCTGTCCAACCAGGCTGTGGTTAATAATCATTAATCCCTGTAGTGCAACACCCCACATTAACCCTGTAGTCAAGTGTAACATGCATAATGCACAAATGATGGATGATTAAAAAGACTCATCCACTACAGGAGGGACATCACAGCTGCAATATAAAACACACCTAGGAGCAGTGAGGCCTCTGTAAACTTGATGACAGTGATGACAGTTTATCTGGCTGAAGGTGACAGGTGAATTATAATGTGGTTGGCACAATTACCTTCCTGTTGTTATCCTACTTTAGAAAAGAGGGCTGTAACAAAGCTGAGTATATCATTAACATGTATCCACGTCACTGCGATCCATTGCAACCAAGTGGACTGTTGTGACAGTCGGAGAGTTGTGAGCGGCCCCATGCTGCTGCGATGACTAATAACCTGGAGCAGTTAGAAAAAAGAGTCACAAGAGAAAATGGCAGCAGCAGCGGGATCAGTCCACCGAGCTCCAGTGTTTCCGTCGGATGACCTCACCTCCCTCCTCAGTCATTATCCTGGATATCGCTGCACTCGTCTTTGTACCTGCACCACACCTGGGGACTTTCCCACCCGGTACTGGCACGAGCACAAGGAGGAGGCGGCAAACGTCAAGAGAGGCCGTCACTTTGTCTTCATATCCAGCCGAGACGGTTGAACGAGTGGGCAAAGTGTTTGTGCTGTGACCGTCGTGTGAATAACCGGCTGTTGGTCTTGAATAAAGCTCTCAAACAGACGCACAAACAGAAGCTCCGTGTGACGGGGATCCTGGCAGGCCCGACGCAGGCAGAGCAGGCCGACTGGTTCTGGGACTTCTGCTGTGTCACAGAGCTGGTTGCCTGCTTGACAGGGTGATGAGACCTGCCCGGCACACTGCATGTTTAGGCAAGCCTGAAAACAGGGTGCACTCCTTTTCCTTTATTCCACATAGTCACAGGCAATTTATTTGTCGTTCACTCAAACGCACACAAGCACAGAGCCAAATAAATCCTCCTGTCTGTCTGTCTTCTGCCTCTGAGTAGACTGTACAAATATGAAAGTCACTGTTTGTCAGAACCAGAAGTGTGGCTGAACACTGTGGGAACACAGCCACACACAAACACACCTGCTCTGAGTTTTCTGAATATGAATCCTCGCTCATTGCATTCAACAGATTGTCTTTAAGTTACAGTTTGAGACGGAGAGCCCGGCCTGTTCTCAGTCGCCCTGCTGTTCTGTGTGAGGAGCTGCCGCAGCCACTGAAGTGCCCGTTGTGGGTTTTGAACCTGGAAGTTACTGACTGGATTATCTAGAGAGAAACTCAAGCAAATGACAACACTGCAGTCAGGAAGTGCATCACTTTAAAAGCCCTGTGCATGTTTTCTGCAGGGTCAGACCTCGTAGTGGCACACAGGCCTAAATATAGGTCATCCTCTGAGCTGTGCTTGGAAAGCAGTGTTATGATCTCTGCTTCGTGTGTTCACTGGATTTATTTGGATTTATGTTGGTGTTTTGTCCTTATGGGGGAAAAACCCCACCCGATATTTGCGTGCTCATTTATACACATGCATCATCTGAGGATGCACGCACAGGATTTGGTTCCGTGCTTGTATATATATTTTTTTGAGCTCCTGTCTGTAAACCACATACATGCAACCATGTTGCACGCATCTGCCTTGATACCGTCAACATCCTGAGGCACGAGAATAACAAGAGGATGGGCTGAACGTAAAGAGGGTCAGGATGGAGGGAGAAGGAGATGTTGCAGTGGAGATGGGATGAGTGAGGGAGTAGGAGAGGGCAGGGACACCGTAGAAGGAAGGAGTCCATTAGTTGGACTTTAAGAGACATCCTCTGCCTTCAGGCCAGCCTCGTTTCTAGTTCATCCTTGGGGGGGAAAGTTGGGCATGAGGGTCTGTGTTTTTGTCAAGAGGACGTCACACAGAGCTGTGTTTTGCACAGCCCCTGCAGCCTTTTACCGTTTTGCAGTTAATGCGCAGTGACAACAGGAAACGGTGATTTTAGCGCCTCAGACCGAAAATGCTCAGTCTCCCAGATTTAAGTTGAAAGTATGATGTCATGGCTGTAACATGACGAAGCAGTCTACACCCTCGTCTGTTAGTGGAGCTGAAAGCTGGAGTTAATATTATAGCTGAATGATCAGTGACCTTCTCTTCCTGAATATTTGGACTCACCATGGATTCCATAATGGGTATTTTGTCCTATAACATGCATCAGTGTAGAGCTGATCTGCTCCTCTGTGAATGCAATAAATTACCCCCCATTTGCATACCTCATGCCTTAGGAGGACGCCTGTGGGGGGGGGGGGGTGGGGTTGGGAGCCTGAATGTCATTATAACTCTCGGCCCCGGGATGTGCATGTGTGGTAATGTGGTGCATTTGTCAGATCTTGCGTTTGTGTGGTCCAGTGTGTCCCGTTCCAGGAAGTGACAGGGAATAGAAGCTGGAGGCCTCGCTCCATCTCCCGTGTCCCGTTCACCTCATGGAGCGAACTGACATCACCCGGAGACACACAGAGAGCGACACGCAGACGGGTGCACTGCTCCACTGCTGCCTTTTTCAGCTGTGGTGTGTTAGTGTGTCTCGTCCTCAGGTGGAGGGACTCTCAACCTTTGTCACTGTGGCAGTATTTATGTTTTCACAGTTTAATCCTTGATGAATATATGAAAAGCTGAATCCGATACCAGGCAGCTCCACTACAGGAGCCACGTGGGCCCTGGGGCTTGATTTTGTCATGATTAGCATTTAGGCTAGTATCTCCAGGCTAATGCTGAGCATGAGGCTATGTTTTCATTTTAAAAACCCTCCCTGGCCGTGTTGAGACCTGGTGTTAACGTTCTGAGAGGTCCAATCACAAGTGGACAGCGTTTGTCTGTTCAGACGTTCAGATTGTTCCTGAATGTGTCTCCTGTGGCCACTTCAGATCTCACTTCCCTGCTCTATATGCAAATAATGGTGTACATCGTCCCTGTCAGCAGAGTAGGCGCTCCTTCATATGTGGCCCAAGACGCATTTGTGTTCACACAGTGAAGAGAATGTGGCCTAATGTGTCCCAGGCCACATCCAAATTGGTTTGTGATCAGATCTCAGGACGCATTCAGGAAGCATTTGGGTCTGTTGAGACCGGAATTTACAGCGTGAGACTTGTGATTGGATTAGTAAGTACGGATGTTAATACCCAGTCTGAACAGGGTCTCTGTCTGCTTGAGTGTTTGAGTTCCATGAGGTCGTGTGGTGGAAACAGGAAGCAGCTTGGCTTCTCTGTAGTTGGTTAAAAAGTAGGAGCAGGTATTTCTAGTTAACCAGATACCGTTTGTTTTCTGGGAAAGGGTCACGTGATCGGTGTGATGAATCCGGGAAGGATAGGTTGTGACTAATTTGAATGCCTGTAGCCGTGTCTCAATTCTTGGCCCACCTCCTTAGCAGGATGTGGTCTGTGGCCCACAAAGGAGGGGGGGGGGGGCTTCTTGGGCCACATGGACCAGCCAGCCTCTCTCCATTCATGAATTGATGAGTGGTTTTCCACTAATAACCCTCCCAGAGTGTGACGCCATCAGACCCATGGGCTGTGGGTCAGTAGGTTAAACACTGCTTGGTTGTTTTCTCCAGCTCTTCATGACGGTTGTCTTCACAGCACAGACTCTGGGTCAGTCTGAAGAACGGCGTCTGCCAAGTGCTGGTTTTATGTGTTGTCCCTTTTCAGTGGCTGTTAAGACGTCTGCTTGGCAGCGACGGACGGTCTGGAGTCCCAGGATGTTCCTCCTCCAACAAATACTCCATAACTCCATCCTAATAAATCAACTGAAATGATGAAATGGGACTTTTTGAAATCATAATGCATCAACCGTGTGGTAGTGGTTGTGTGAATGGGGTCCATGACCTCAAGGAAATACACACAGGGTGTTCTCTCCAAGGCTGGTGTGTGTGTGTGCGTGTGTGTGCGTGTGTGTGTGTCTGTGTGTGCGTGTTATACGATCTTAGCCTCAGTGTTGGGATTCGGGGGGGAAGTCTGCTGAAAGGCTGTTTCCTGCACGCACAATTACACATAGATGATATAACAGAGAGATCTCACACTCAACCACTAAAATATTTATCCATCCTCATCAAGCTGGAGAAAACACCCCTGGCAGACCCCAGATCTGTGTGTGCAGCCCAGTTTGGCTTGTTGAGTCTGGTTCGTGATCCTCAGAGGAACCAGCTCTGTTGGGTCACACAGGAGCTTCCTGCTGAAACACAGGTTTATGGCCGTCTCTGAAGCGACACTTCTCTTCCCTGTGACAGATTGTTTTAACTCTACTGCTTGTAGCTTGATTAATTAACTCCAACGCTGCTGCATGTTGGAAATACCTTGTGATTGGTTGCTCATAGAACCCGACCTCTGAAACAGATGTGAACATTCCCAGACAGACACAGGAGAAGGATATTTACTTTAACCTCTCATCCACCGAGTGCCCCAGGTGTAATTTATATCTCCAACTAACCATCCAGATATACAGATATATATGTTTTACCTGCTGAGGCTGTTGTGTATTCATGGAACCACTTGTTTGCTTGAGGGAAGAGAAGGTGACACCTGACCTTTTCCCTAATGGAGTAATCAGTCATGTTCTCCAGATGATGAGGAGCAGAGGCCAGTTTGATGCAGTCTGCTTCACTGTTGTCAGATTGGCTAAGCAGGCTAATTTTTTTTCGGTTATCTGTGCAGAGGCAGCCTCTTCCACGACGCCCCCCCCCCCCCGGTAAAATTTAAATCATCATAACTGTGGTGGATTACCACGGTGTAAATCTCGTGGAAAGTACGGTTTCTCTCGGCGAACAAGGTGAAACCGTTCCTTCATTAATGCATTATTAATGAAATTATTTCCCAGCTGACTCCACGTGTGTCTCAACACTCCAACAAAGTTGTCATGTGTGTATAATTAGTTTTAGCAGCACAGAACACACGTAGACCTCTGTGAAGGCTCCCACAGCACTTTGCCTTGTTCTTGTTTTAATGGATAAATATGATATCACTGCAGAATAGAGATTGCTTGTGTTTTTAGCCACTGGTGGTTTTTGGTTTGTCGAGTGGAGGATTATGTTGCTAAAAGTTGCTGATGCAGCCAATCACATTTCACTGGTATATTTTATTCTCTCCTCCTTTTTGTTTTTATTACCCAGATTTATTATTTTTCACTACTGTTGTTCTGCAGGAGCCTTTTCAATCTAAACTGATTTCCATGCTGCATGCCAAAGCACATACTGTTACCTGGGTTACAGCTGAGGCCTCGTGGAAAGAGCTGCAGCCTCCATGTAACACACAGGGAAAAGACATTTCCCTTTCAATCCCCTGAAATGAGCTTTCAGGAATTCTTTAGCAACAGGGTGAGGACGATAGTGTTCGTGCCACCAGCCCACACAGAGCATCCGAACGTATTCACTCAAAGACCTGCACTCAGAAACCAAGCGTGAGGTGATTGTGCTTGAATCAGAGAAATGTCTGGACCTAATGTTGAGCATGTGACCTCATGTCCTGTTGGTTCGGTGGTGGGAGGTGAGGTTTAAAGAGAAATGAATGAGAGGTCACAATCTGAAGGTAGGAATCCTCCCGGTTAAAGATGGCTGACACACATGGACACAGTGATTTCATCTGTGTTCACTGCACCAACCTTCACATGTTCAGTTTGTAGCTAAAGGCCTGATGCATAATTCAGGTTATGGTTTGTTCAAAGTGCATTAGCACACACACAGTTGTTGGTCCAGGTTGTGAAGCTGTGGACGGACTGGTGTCGAAGGACCGTAAGAAGAGAGGCTCAACCCGAGGCATCAGAACCTGGAGTGTCTGCTGCTTTATGTGATCTATAATCAGATCTGACAGACGGGTCTCCATTTAAAACTCTGCACAGTAATGTAAGAAAACGGTTCTGATCAAGGGTCAGGTGTTTTGAAGGGGATTGAGTTTGACAATAAAGTTACGAATAAAGTCTGAGAGTTTGTCCTGCCAGAGTTTCAGCCATCAGGGGGACTGGAGCCAATCCCAGCTGACATGGGTCGGGAGGCGGGCTTCACCCTTGACAGGTCGCTAGTCGGTCACATGGCACAACCATTTATACTCACACTTACACTCCATGTGTTTGGACTGGGGGGGGGGGGACCCAGAGAAAACCCAACATGCAGACTTCACACAGTTGTCACATTTCTTATAATAACATCTAGAACTTAGTGGTTTCTTTTCTGAAGCTCCAGGAGAAATCCTGCTGCGTCAGTTGACCTTCAAAACATCCCTAAAGTTTGACCCTCCTCAGTTTGACCCTCCTCAGTTTGACCCTCCTCAGTTTGACCCTCCTCAGTTTGACCCTCCTCAGTTTGACCCTCCTCAGTGGGCCTCAGTTGGGACCAGTCCCACGAAGGCAGAGCTCTGTGTACCTGTCACTCAGGCTCAGTGGGGCAGAGAGTGTACCGGGTGCATTCACAGCAATTAACCGTCATTGGCAATTTATGTCTTGCTCGGTGGTTTGTCTTCTTCCTTGTTTGGCCTGTTGACTCCTTTCTTCTTACTTGTATCCTTCAGTGCTCTGGTTGGTGGCGTCTCTTCCATTTCCCCTGACTGGCTTGTTGTGGTCGCTGCCCTGGTTTTGTCTCGTAGACGAGCTGACGGACTGTTACTCACGTCACATGCGACAGGGCTGTATGTCTCCGTCTCACTCACACTCACTCAACCAAGAAAAAGTAGGATTTTGCAGCCAAAATGAAAGTAGCTGTGGGTTTGGTATGTCCGTCGTTCCCTGGAAATCTAACTTCTGTCGTCCACCCATCCATTGTCTACAGCTTATTCTGGCCGGGGTCACAGAGGTAGCCGGCCAAGTCCGGCCTCACAGGCATCCCTCTTCCTTTGCCACACTTTCCAGCTCCTCCTGGGGATCTGGAGACATTGCTGCGCCAGAAAGGATATGTAACCCCCCCCCCCCCCCTTCAGTTCTGGGTCTGCCCTGGGGTCTCCTCCCAGTTGGGTGTTCCCAGTAATCCTCCGATGGAAGGCGCCCAGGAGGTGAATTTTGGATGATAATACATTTAAATTCAAAAACCTATTTTGCTTAATATGTGACTCAGACCAACACCATGGATGAGTTGAGAGTCTTCTTCATTTCTTCAAGCCAAATCTTTCAATCAAACCTCAAACACCGACAGGTTTTATCAGCAGCGAAGGATGAGGACGGAGCCCTCTCTTCTTAAACATGAAACAAGAGACATCTAGGATGAGCGTGGACGGATCCTTGAGGCTCAGGTTTAATAATAGAAAATTGCATATTGTAAAACGCACAATGAGTTCTGCAAGACGAATGGAAGTGGAGCTGTTTCCCACCTCTGCGCTTCTTTCTCACAGCGGCAGGTCCATTGTTAATGGCAGCAGGCATGAACGCCCGGAGCTACAGCTACACTACTGTAATAGATGATATTTTTATCACCCTATTCAGCCTGCTTCTTTTTTTCTGTTTCTATAGAGCTCCATCTGAGCGCACATAGATTTTCTGTTATTTATGGAAGTAGAAGATCAGCCCATGTGCTTCCTGTCTCCTCGCCTTCATCGATGGCTGTGTGCAAAACACATCTTTATTAAATGAACCTCCATTTAATTAGGCAGGTCAATTAAGAGGAGATTTAAATTCACAATATGAGTGAGGGCGACAGTGGATTTGTTGTGTGGTGGTTCTGGTCTGGTCACATCCTCACGGCTGGAGATGGGACTGCTTCTCTCTGGGCTTTTTAAAACGAAGAGGTCCCACCTCAGCTGGTGTTGTTGCAGTCATACATCCTGACATGTCCATTACAGCAGTTACTATAGATGATGTTAAATAAGCAGCGCTGGTAAATGACTGAATGCTGAGCAGTGAACAGAGGCAGCTCCAGACGTCCCCGGGCGATCTGTGGGAGGAGATCAGGGCTTCTTTCTCTTGATGGCTAAACGAAGCCAGAGTCCTTTACTTTGTGTTTGCTCTGGATGTAATGTAACTATCTGTGCACTGTAGGGAAGTATAACGTAGGAAAAACACATGAACATGACGTAAAGCTATAGACTGCAGCTCTGTAATACCAAGTGTCTGTGGAGCCCTGTTAGCAGTTGCATTGTGTCGTGTGTTACGCTGCCAGTTAGTTATTTACTAACCTGTAAAAAGCTCCAGGCTCTAACAAGGTACAAGACCATTAAAACCTATTGCCTGTTAAGGTGGAAGGTAACAAACTGCTGTGCTGTTCAGGGGGTGAGGCTGTGATTCAGAACCCTTCAACATTAAATATTTGATATTGTCTGCAGCGTAGAAGACGTAAAGTGGGAAACAACAGATAAAGGATGAAGCGTCACATTTTGGATCTGGTTTCCTGTTTGAAAAATAAAAGACTCCTGAAGCTCCACTGTGAACCAAACTCTATAATATAAATAGTTTTCTTGGGTCATGTGAGCAGCTCCTCCTCTGCAGCCGCGGCCGAGCGTGGTTTCCTCCGGTGAAACCGAGCGGCGGTGGATTATATCAGCTGTGGCTAATTAATGTCAATTATGTAAGATTTCCTCTACACGTCACTGACCGCACTCTGGCTGCGACTGAATGAAAGGACACCACACACACACACACACACACACACACACGGCTACAGGCTGTGTTGGTGTTGTGTGTGCAGCATGTCCACGTGCACCTTCCACACGCCAATGAGTCAACTTTGAAAACTCGTGGTTGTGTTTTAATCTGGACAAACAGAAAAAGGCTTTTGGAAACGCAGACGTCACGTTCTCCTCCTGATTGGTTCTTATCAGTCCCATGACTCCACCACTAGTCGTAACACTTACTGTTGATTTTAGGTTAATGTGCAGACTCACACCCACACACAGCTCTATGCACACCCTCCTACACAGACACACACACACCACACACCTAGCTCTGTAGCACCCCTCCCCTGACACAAAGTGAATCAAAACACAACCACTCAGCCCCTCATGGCACACCCACTCCTCTACACAACAGACTCACCACACACAGCCTATGACACCTCTACACAACCCACACCACGACACACACACGATCCCATTCAACCATCAGATCCAGCTGGAAGTTGTCATCGTCAAGTAATTGTAATTTTGACCTGAAGCTATGTGATCAACTCATGTTGATTCACATGTGAGGAGCACACTTCACATGTAAATACAGTGCATGTTAAATATGCCCTCAGGACAGACATGTATATGTATATTTGAACAGAAATCAGCATCAACCTGCAAATACAAACCCAGTTTGTGCTGCAGCTTGAAACCTGCTGTAAATCATTCATGGAGGCTGCAGAGGAGACGCCGTGTGTGTGAGGTAGTCATGGGTGGTCCGGTGCATGTACATGCACGGGCAGGAGGCAGGAGAAGACACCCTCAATCCAGTCATTCCTGTTTGAGTCACATTTCCAGAAAAGAAGACGCTGAGCCGTCTGGTTCTGGGTGTTTCACCCCCCACAGACACGGAGACAGGAGAGGTGATTAGAAACAAATAAAGAGAAATAAAGGAGACGCAGGCAAAGCGGGTGATGGTGATGATGAGCGGAAGCGGTGAATTGTCGGAGGAGAATTGGACCTGAACGCACCGCGGCCACATTTAGCCAGGAGTACGGCTGTGTTGACATATTGTCTGACAGATGGGTGACACATGCTCGGTGTCCCGGCGCCAATCTAACAGCAACTGGGACTGTGAGACAGAATAAGACCCGCTGTGGCGTGTTCGGTGGAGAACCACCGTGTCTGACTTCAAGCCGCCACAATCACGCTCCTCCCCCCCCCCCCCCCCGATGCCACTGTTATTTACCACTATGTTAAAGCTAATGTAAACAAAGCATCGTACGTCATCACGGAACAAGTTCAATCACATTTAGTTTTTGCCCATCCCTCATTTTGTTGTCGTGTACAAAGTGCAGCGGAGCCTGACAAAGTTGTGTTGTATTTATAGCATCACAGCGAAAGGAAACATTTACTTCTACAACAAAAAGAGAACATTTTGTGAATATCTTCAGCACATGTGCATTATTTATATGTTTCAATGTGTGAGACACATATTTAACCAACATTCAAATCTCACATTATTATTATTATGGACTGAAACCAAACCTTCAGAGACGTACTATGTTATTTCAGGTTCTCTTTCCTCTGCTGTGTTCTAAAGGGTTTTTGTGAGTCTGTGGTGAAGGGAGTTGTCCCGTCCATACTTTTGGGCAATTGTGATGTCATGTGACAGGACAGGAAAAATAAATAGTGGTAAATATATCTTTTTTTTTTTTTAAACAAAAATATAAATCTAGTAGCGCTCGGAACAAGTCTCCCGTTGCCATGTAAATATAAACCATGCACTCAGGCCTGAGGAGTTGTTTGATGATTCAGCGCCTGACTTTGTGTGTTGTGGCATTTCAAGATGGCTTCTCTTTCTTCTGTGTGGACCCACGCACGCACTCAAACACTTCTGACTGTTTTGTGTGACTCCCACTCGCGCCCTTGTACAATGTCTCACATTTGTTCTCTGTTCTCACTCTGTCGGTGGTCGTGAATGGAGTCTTCATTAGTCACCGCGTCTACGTAAGCGTTCGTGTTGCTTCTTGTGAAGGACTCGCGCTGCAGCAGCGACAGGACGGAGAGGGAAGGAGCGAGGCCACGGTCACTTCTTGGCCTCCTCTGCCCCCGGCCATCTGGGGCACTGAGGGGGAGCTGACGGCCTTCAGCTGCATATGCTCTGTGTCAGTGCTGTGTGTGGGTCTGTGGGTGTGGTGAGTAAATATGTGCCGTGTCTAAATGGGCTACCGACCCGCGCAGCCACACGGCTCGGTGTCAGGAACACGCAGCCGCCGTGGTCACTTGTGTCCAGCGTGTGAAACGCCACCGGTGTTAAATCCCTGTTTGTTCATTGAGTCTGGGACGGAGGTGCAAACAGTCTGCTGGAGATATGACCGAGTGTGTGACTGGCTGACGTTATTAACACACACACTGACTCAGACGCTCAAATATTGACCCTGTTCCCTCCGGATCTGTGGACACACCTTTCTGCTGTTTGCTGCTGATCTCAGGTCAGCTGTGCTCAAAGGATGATGGCTGAATAGAATCATTACTGGGTATAAATGGTGTCGGGTGGATCTGTGAAGTCAAACCTCTGTTTAGTTTGTCTTCCTGGTATGAATTGATTCCACATGAATGTATATTACAGTATGAACAACACATGTCTTCAGATCCAACTGAATCAGATCATTTCATATCGATTAACTCTGAGCACCGAGGAATTAAATCAAATTCTATCAGATATAAAGACGAGACTCAGCTGAACCTGCTGCAGCGAATGGACAGCTGCACGTGTGTGACGTATTCTTAAGTCTTCATGGATGTGGTTATTGATTATTAAAAGTATATTTGGTATCAATAATCACTTGTGAATGAATATTGAGTCTCAGCTAAAGGTCCTGAGGACGTGTCGTCTTCTGCTGAGTTCAGTTTGGAGGAGAGCTGAGATTTAGTGACAGGAAAAGGAGCTTTTACACACTAGTACACACACACACACACACACACACACACACACACACACACACACACACACACACACACACACACACACACACACACACAACAATAACAGCTCCACTCAGCAGTTTTCCCAGGAGTTCTCACCTCTGCCACAACATCTGACTGAGCCGAGCTCCCGGCCCATTGTACAGTTACACACACACACACACACACACACACACACACACACACACACACTTCCCCCCCCCCCAGTCGGGCTCATGTAAACACACTGTGGAGTCAGTGGTTTCAGAACTCAGAGAATCGTAGGTTAACACTTTCCTCTTTTACAACTGTGTGTGATAAACAACACACACATGCTGACACAAACAACACACACGTGTTCCCACAAAACACACACACTTGCTCACACACACACAGCATATGGTTTCACAGGGATTGGTCTACTGCACGCCACAGCTTCCCTGTGTGTGTGTTGTGTTGTGTTGTGTGTGTGTGTGTTCAGATATCTGGGGGCTCAGGCTCATTCCCACTGTGCCACAGTGTTTACACATGACACAGCAGTGGTTGTTTCCAGCTTTATTGTCGTTTATAAGATACACAAGTTGAGGCCTCGGGCTCAGAACTTGTGTGAAGGCTCTTGTGTAAACTGGGACCTTCAAGGTTCTGTATAATTATGCACATTTAAATATTATACAAATGTCTTTTTTTCTGTTTCACTAGCAGAGGTACAGATCCAACAAGGTCTTTAGAGAAGCATTGATCTGTGGAAGACCTTTAAACACAGACTTCAGGGGACCATGTAATATCTATATCGGGAAGTAAAATCATCTCCATACTGATATATTAGCAGATTTGTATGTGCTTCATCAAACTCTTATGACTTAGATATAATTGAGGCTTGATACTTGATGGTTTACGCTGGTTCTGAAGATGTGTTTAAATATGTTGAACGTGTGTGGAGTGAATATCTGGGCCGTGGTTAAGATGTCACGGCATAACGTGATGTTTTTCAGATTAAAAGTGACACAGTGGACAGTTGAGTGACACATAAAAAGAAAGTATTAACCCCCCCCCCCCCCTCGACGCTCCCTGACCTGTGGCTCAGTGTAAATCTGCTGAACTGTGGTTTGGACTCGGACTCGATGTGAAGAACTGATCAAGTTCACTTTCTCTCTGGAGCTCCTCAGGTGGTTGTTCAGCTGCGTGAGCGTCGCGTGTGGACGTGTCGTCTCATGTCCAAACGGCCGCTCCGTGTCTCACAGTCCCTCCCACTGAGCGTCCACACCCCCCCACTCAGTGGCTGTGTGTCACCATGCGTGTGTAAGTCGTGTCACCCTGGTCATGCAGGGCGTGTGTGATCTCTGAGTTTGTTACGGTGTGTGTGTGTATGTGGGCTAATCTTAGCTTTGGTGCAGGCATCAGCCACCGATGAGGATTAAGAGACATAAGCACACGATGAGTGCTGCTGGACTCGGTAGTAACAACACACACATGATGATACGTCTAATGTAGTGGAAGAACTCACTTCAGTGTGGAAACACTCTGCAAAGATCATCTAAGGAAATGAATGGCCTATAGGACACGTCGGCCATTTTATACTTGAAACGTCTTCACACAGTTTGTGTTTCTTTCTTTTACCTGGAAAGTTTCCCTGTAGATTGTTGACTCTTTGTCATTTAAGCTATTTAAGTAAATGTTTTTGTCTTTTTGTAATCAAATCTATGCTTAATTCAGATTGTGTTGTATGTCAGATTGTAAAAATAATCTCAGGCGGCTGCTTTTCTACACAACTGAGAATCCATCGCACAAGTCTTTGCTATTTGCTCGTGGTGGAAACAGTGGTTTGGACCAGTCCGGTCTGGGAGGAACTTCTCGTCCCTGGTGTGACGTGGGCGTAGATGCTGCTGTACTATCAGTTATTATCAGAACTGGAGAGTATTTCTTCTACGACACTGAAGGTTTTCACTTTCTCCCACCGGTTGGACAGATTGTTTCATCCAATCACCTGCAATGTAGATTGTGAAAGCGCCCACCTTCTCCAAACGGTTTATAACAAAGTCCAGAAGCTTTGTCTGTTAATCACCCGTTTGTTAGCAGGGTTACACAAAAACTACTGAACCATATGCATATGAAACCTTTAACTTTCTTTGACATGGCGAGATATAGTGTTAGCCGTGTCGGAGTGGTCTTCCAGCCTCTATATGTACGACATGGTTCTCTGCAGAGACACAGTGTGAACAGCCACTGAGAGAAGACTCCTCATCTTGTGGTTCCCCTGCTGAGCCCTGAGCGTATCATCCTGACGGAGCGGCACCCTTTGACCTCGGGGCTTCGCTGCAGCTCTGTGACACCTCCAGACGCCGTGAGGAGAAAGGCTGCAGACGTGATGAAGGTCAGAGCTTTTGTCTCAGCTCAGAGGTCCTGCTGAGTTCCTGAGCAGCTCAGACCCTGAAGTCTGGTCACGGCGCCGGGAGACTTGCTTTTGCGAATGGAGTCCGTAACTGTGCCGAGTGCAGATCAGAGGCCTTCACATGTGCACAGGAACTTACTGAGGGCCAGAGAAAGGATTTCCTCTGTGACACGCTCCCACAGTTAACTGGACAGCATAGCTTTCACTGTTCCCTGTGCAGCTGCTGGTCGGAGGCTGGGTGCAGGAGAAGCGTCGCTGGCATGTAGATCAATGTGGAGATCTGCTGCGTGGCTTTGTCTCTGACTGTGAGAAGCAGAGCAGGAGTCTGGACGTGTTGAGGTTAGGCAGCTTGTCAGGATGCACATTCACCTCCGTAGGAGAAGGGAGGTGGTGCGAAGGAGGAGAGCGAGGGCCTGTCAGTCGAGGTGTGTGTGCATTCTGACGAGGAGTCGACCCTCTCGTCCTTCTCCTCCTCCTGTCCACTGAGGAAGGAGAACGGAGGCTGTGCAGATAAAGATATATTTCTCTTTTCTGCCATATTTCCCCATTTCTTAGAGATTAACCTGCATTTTCTCAAGTTCACTGAGCCTCAAAATATGTTTTCTCCCCTACTTGTATTTAATTTAACCCTGTCCCTGTCCTCTCCGTCACTGTTTGACCGTCTCTCAACTAAACTCTGGTAGAAAACAGAAGAGTGGCAGCTCCTGGCAGAGACTGGTTTCTTGCTGTCTGTCTGAGCTGCTGGATCCAGGAGAAGTGGTCGAGCTGCTGGATCCAGGAGAAGTGGTCGAGCTGCAGGAAGCTGAAGCTGATTCAGGCTGATATGATAATAAATAGACTCAGGATTTAATCTTCTGAATGTGACGTCCTGAAAGTTTCACGAAGGAAAACACTGAGTATCATTGTTACTGCAGAGCTGGACTGAGCTGAGTGTTGTCTTTAATTACATGAGCGTGACCTTTTAACACACACACACACACACACACACTCACACACACACACACACTCAGTGATGCCTGATGAAATCCAGGTTTGTGTTTTTCCTGACACTTTTTGACCTTTACTACTTTATCCAAGCGCTGTGTTGCCATGACGCTGCAGCGCACACACACACACACAACAACACACAGCAGATGGAACATGTGTGTCTTTGTGAGTGCGTGATGCCTTTCATGCCCCCAAGGCCGCTCTCCGCCTGCAGGCATCCAGGAACATGCACAGTGGATGAAAAGCCAAGGAGCAGTTTGAAGAAGAGCGTAGGATGCTGAAGAGCTTTGAACACAAAGGAGGAGGTTAATTAACGGAGCGTCAATCATGTGCAGAGTCATAAAAACACCTCTGTGTGATTTTGTACTTTTCCTCTTCACCTGATAATCACATCAATGTGACGTCTGTTAGAAATGCAGCTTTTGTCTCTAATGGCAGCTCTCAGCAGTTATTTACACAGAATCAGAGGAGGTTCATTCTTGTGCCTCACGTGGTCGGAGGCGTGACGTCCTCCTGAGGGTCTGAGGGACACGAGGTCTTCACTGGAAACCAGGGACGACCAGAGCTTTCTCCATAGATTGTAAATCAAGATGGTCGACATGTCTCCACTTCCTCCGACAGTCATTCTTCTGATGTCGTGATGTCAGAGTCTGTGCAGCGGTGATTGAGGGTTCTGCCAAAACACTGGCTCAACCAATCAGCTGCTGGCTCTCTTTTATATGATCAAGTTAATAATTAAAAACACATGAACATAACTCGTGAATCAAATGACTAATCATGATGAACCTGAAAGGTCGAAGCTCAGCTTCAAAATAATGTTTTGAAATAAAACCCTTTTCTGGTTCTTCTCCCCCCCTGCTCTCCTCTTTCCTCTCCTCCTCTCCTCCCTCTCCTCTCTTCCCCCCCCCCCCCCCCCCCCCCCCCCTGCTCTCCTCTTCTCTCCTCTCCTCCACCTCTTCCTCTTGTCTCCCCTTCCTCTCCTCTCTTCTCATAGTAATTCTTCCTCTTCATATGACGGAACTAAATATAATAACAGTTTACATATAAGCTCTTTTATTCATGTTGGCGTGTGTGTGTGTTGCCGCTGCTCATTCTGACTCTGGCTCTTGTTTCGTGCCTTCGCGTCTCCTTGTTTTGTCTTTT
Organism: Reinhardtius hippoglossoides; assembly: GCA_006182925.3. Lineage (NCBI taxonomy): Eukaryota > Metazoa > Chordata > Actinopteri > Pleuronectiformes > Pleuronectidae > Reinhardtius > Reinhardtius hippoglossoides. The sequence continues at coordinate 1,112,345 of CM031682.1, read as the reverse complement.
GGGCCGAACATCGCTGAGAACAGTGATTACTGACCAGTGAAATGATCCTCATGGTCCAGTGACTCACACACACAGACACACACAGACACACACACACACACACACACACACACACACACACACACACACACACACACACACACACGCTCTCCTCTCTCTCTCTCTGGTGGAGCAGTGTTATGTAAGCAGGCTCACAACTGAAGTGAGTGTGAAATTGGAGGAGGCAGGGAGGAGACCTCCTGCCCCCCCCCCCCCCCCCCCAAACTCATAGGCTTTGAAATCAGGCCTGCGAGGCGCGTGTGTGTGTGTGTGGTGTGTGTGTGTGTGTGTGTGTGTGTGTGTGTGTGTGTGTGTGTGTGTGTGTGTGTGTGTGTGTGTGTGTGTGTGTGTGTGTGTGTGTGTGTGTGTGTGTGTGTGTTCAGTGGGATCATTAAGTTTTATAGACCTAAGCTTGGAGGAAGCGGCCGAGCCAATGTGCTGACCACTGTGCAGTTTCAGATTCTCTCCCACACACACACATTCTGCCTCCTGCCCTCTCGCTGTCTGTCCGTCTCCATGCGGCTGCAGATTAATCGCTGTGAGAAACACAATCGGACTCTTCATCAGTGAAAAGACAAACCCGTGGTTGTTTCCCCTGGTGAACATCCAGCAGCGTTTCTCCTGCACTTACCTCCTCCTTTCATCGTGCAGATGAACCGCAGTGTTAATCCAGAAAGTTCCATTGATTCCATCGATTGGTTCGTACCGAGCTGCAGCCCGAGTCCCCGAGCGGCGTGCGGCGCAGGGCGCAGGAAGCCGGGGGGGAGCGTCACAGTTTCCGCTCCTCACTCCTGAGGATTCCTGATGCTCTGTGGTCGGCTGAGTGGATGTGAGCCGCTTCACGGTGGAGAAGCTTGAGGCTCTGTTGAGCTCTGATTTGACGTAATGACCCTTTACACAGAATTATTTCTGCACATGGAGCCGTGGAGCTCGCTGCTGTTCGGTTTCAAACTCCGTACTCAGTGTTCGGCCCGTCCTTACTTTGAGCAATGACCTCATGCAGCAGTGACCACAGCTAATTCTGTAACCTGTGTTTTTGACCGCTGCCATGGAAACTAAAGATGGTTGATGTTTTATTTTGTCCTTTGGGCCGTGAGAGCTTCACAGGCCTCTCAGGCTTTTATTGTTGGCTTATTTTATTACACCCCTCTCTTTGCTTCTGATGGGAAACTCGTATGAACTGAGAATTCAGACCTGCACTGAAGTCCATACATGTTCCTGACATGCTCCTGACATGTTCTCCAGGTTCTCTATGTGAGAACCAATGTCTGAGTCAGTGTCTCTGGACATGTTCTGGATCTTCTCCTGCAGCCTCCTGGTAACATGTGTGTAACATGTCAGAGTGAGTCCATGTGAGGAAACAGCAGGACGATGTGTGGAAGCTTCTTAGAGAGCGAGTGGACGTGTGGACGAGGTTTCTAACACGTGACGGACGTGAAACTGGAAGAACACAAACATCTCAGGATGAAGAAGAGGAGCCGGACACGTAGAAGACGAAGACGTCCACTTGGAAACACGAGGAGGTTCCAGATCTTCTGGTGCTGAGGGCCGACGCCGGTGTGGACGAGCTGTAAACAACAACACTGATCTTTCCACAGCAGAGTTTATACGTCATGTCCGGCCTCCTGCTGCTCTACAGGCTCCGCCCCTGCTGCTCTACAGGCTCCGCCCCTCGCCTGGATGTTCCCACATGTTCCTGTGTGAACGAGTCGGACCCGACAACGCTGCTGCTGCTTCACAAACACTAACCACAGAAATCTAGAGTTCATGTATAAAAACGGCTCCAGTGAAAATGTGCAGCGGATCATTTGTTGATCTGTTTATAATTCAACAGCCGTTTGTTCATGATAAGATCAAACGCTGCAGCAGCTAATTAAACACTAACAGGATTATTTGTATTTGCTCCTAAAAGAGTGTGTTTATAATCTTAAGCCCCGTTATTGCACTGATTAGTTTTAATTAGAAGAGAAAACAACAGTTTTCAGTTGTGGGTTTATCTGGTGTCTGGGTTTGTTTGTGCTGTTATAAATATTAAATACATAAATACATCTGCTCCCTGGTATTCAGATGCTTCTGTCAGGGAACAGTTTTGTGTTTCTGCTTGAGAGGGGGAATCTTCCAGAAGTGATGTTTTCATCAGGTCAGTGAGAGCTGGTTCTGTTTGCTCAGGAGGAACTCTGAGAGCTGGTTCTGGTTCTGTTTGACCCGAGGATCTTTACCCGGCACAGTTATTACAAAGAAGCAGCTCAATAAGGGGAAAGAATAGAAGTTGGTTCAGTTGTTTTATTCCTTTCATATTCATACTCTCAATCGGTTCCACTGGACCGAGGCTGCACTTCAGAAGCAATCAAATATGTTCAGAAGTGTTTAATCTGATGATTATTTTATTGACTAATTTAAAAATCCCTTTTATTTCATTGTTTATTTTATGCAAAACACGTTGCTTTGTTTTGAGCATTCCAATTATCTTCTATTAACAGAAAACAAATTAATCTTCCATCCAAACATTCTCTGGTCAAAGCCGCTGGAACGTTTCTATCAGTTTTATTATTATTATTATTATAATGTCTTATTTTTGTGCTTTGTACTGATTATCAGACAAACAGTTAATCAATAAGTTATTAAAATGATTGGCAGGTTTATAGGAAATTAATCATCTGAGTAGGTGCGGTGTCTGTGAGTCAACACTGACACATTATAAATTATTTTCTGAAATTATAGATTATTTGATACACTGAGTAATAATTAACATTAATCAATAATGACAAATCAGTATTTACTGCTCCATTGGCTGTTTCTGTAGATGATTTGTGATGAGCTCCTTTGTTCATCATTTTCATTCATTATATTTACTTTTGTTTCCTGTTTTTATATTTATTTATATTTATACTTACACAAACAAACCCTGACTCTGAGCCCCGCCTCCTGACCTTTGACCTCCTGCATCTGAAGCTAAAATCCTGTTTCACATCATGTCTGTCATTTAGAAACCTCTTCCTGTGGGATTGTGTTGTGTTGTTGTGTTGTTGTGTGTTGACTGTAGTGATCTTGGCTGAGAGACACACACATGCACAAATACTAAAACACTCAGACGTCCGAGGCCTTCGGAGGCGTCGGTGGATCTTACATCACGGCGAGCTTCGGGCTAACGTCATAAACCTGCTGTCTCCTCCCGAGGATTCTGCCCATAATGCTTTGTTAATGGGCCCGTCTGATCGGGCCGGGGCCCCGCAGCGGATCAATGATTTATCAGTGTGGTGATGTCATAGATCTCACGGCCAGTCCGCCATTAGCGCTGCAGCAGCACAGATGCCCAGGAGGATCATGGGTATCAGTCTGGGTCTTTTACGGACTGGAGATGTTGAGTTGTAGTGATTTTAAACTTTAAATATCTTAATTACTTCAAGTCGACTGCAAGGGAAGGACATTTTCCACGGAGGCGATTGGGCACGAACTCAAAGTTTAGGCAACAAATCAGCCGGTTAATCCGGAGAGTGCCGGCTCTCCGTCGGCTCCGTCCTGAAACAGCCTCCGACGGCAGATCTCCCACTTGGCTCGCGACCCGAGAACACTCAGGAGATTGGAGCGGAGGATTCTCCTCCCTCTGTTTCTGTACTTCATTTGTCTCCGTCCCCACGTCCTCAGCACTTCCTGTCCGTCCTCCGCTTGCCTTGTCATCCCCCCCCCCCCCCCAGCTGTGGACTCTCCTGCCCCCTGATGTGTGCTTCCCTTCATTAAGACCTGTTAGTGCTGCTTTAAACACACAATGTTTCCTCTCTCGCTCAGTGGAGGGTTTGGGATCAGTGCAGCTTCGGCATTGGTTGCTGCTCAATAGAATGCAAATGGTTTATGGTCCTGATTCATCTCTTATAAAACTCTTTTTGTGAAGATTTTCTGATAGATATATATATATGATATAAATACATAATGCATGGTGCATACAGTGCAAAGCAGGGACATCTGCAGAAGGTGATGTCAAATAGATAAAACGGATGAATTCAGTTTGTATATTTCAGGCAGAATAGATCTGAGGTGACTGAGGGAATCTGTTGCTGAGTCTCAGGGTTCAGGGTCAGGAATCATGGGAAACTGTTGAGTCTCCTGCTGCTGAGCCACCTGGGAACGTGTCGCCTGCTCATTCATGCTCAACCTCGTGGGAGGAGGCAGGAGAGGCCTTAACTGCAGGACTCTGAGCTGTCACTCCACACACACACACACACACTTTGTTATTAGTGCAGTCCTTCTATCATCATCAGAAATGATCTTAACTAAAACTAAAGTTGGGTGTTGAATGTACATCTCGACAGGTTCAGGCCTGAAGATGGAGGAAGGAGATTTCTAATAGACGTGTGACTGATCACATTCTGTTGACTCGTGTGATAACGGAGTAAATCTGAGTCTGAGGGTCTCGGGCCTTTGGCAGTTGACTCAGCTCATGGGGTAAAAGAAGGTTTTTATTTTCCAGTTGCTTTGTGGATGTTGCATTCATGTGTTTATAAATCCCTCCCCCCCCCCCCCCCTCACCTGAGACGTGTAGAGCAGAGGGCTTCAGGGAGAGCGGGTGACAGCCACAGTGAAGATGGTGAATCCTGTAATCTGAGACGGGGAAGTGGGACTTCCTGTCACAGCTACTCATCTTCAACCTCCATCTCTCTGTGGTCCTCAGAGAGGAGTGCCCCCCCCCCCCCCCCCCCCCCCCCCTCTCTGGGTCAAGGAGCAGGGAATGTGTGCAGGTGTGTGTGTCCATATGCACACACACTTGTTTATAAAAGGATACCCAGTGGTCCCCTATCTTTCCAACTGTGTGATTGTCCCCCCCCGCTGCACAGCCCCTGGTGGTGGCAGCAGACATGACCAGATGAGAGGGTGGAGCCTGTTGGGATCTGACCGGCTGGACCACGTTCAAAATTTAAATTATAGGCCGAGTTTGGTAACGTTAGCTTTATTTATCTCACTTTCCTTCTTCGTGGTTTTACCCTCGTTTCTGACAGAATTGATGAACCTTGCCAGAGAAGACCCCCCCCCCCCCCCCCCACACACACACCACACACACACACACACACACAGGAATCTGACACATCAAACAGAAACTGATTCTGCAGGATTCAGATTTATTATAGAGAAATAAAAAGACTACTCAGTTAATTAGCAGCAGAGGAATGCGATGGCTCGGTCGATGTGTAACTTATGGTTGAGGAGTGAATGATAATTCTCTGGAGTGGGGGGGGGGGAGTCTCTACAGTCGCCTCACGATCCCGATTCAGAGGCTCACGGTTCCATTATCAAACGATTTCCAATGCATCTGGATCTTCTATACATGCATCTTCACTGGCCTCGTGATTTGTGCTTTCTAATCACCACACTCAGAGCTGATCTTTATAAAAACCTGCTGAACTCATTTATGTTCCTGGATAAATGGGGCGTCGCTTCTTCTGCAACAATGAAGTCAATTTAGAAAACTCTGCATATTTATATATATATCTATATATATATCTATTGTTGGCTGATAAAAATTGCAGCACTCATCAAACCACAGAACGGCTAGGGCGACTACAGCTGCTCCACCTGCCTCTCTGTGGGAGGAGGGCTGTCACCTGTCGTGTGTGTGTGTGTGTGTGTGTGTGTGTGTGTGTGTGTGTGTGTGTGTGTGTGTGTGTGTGTGTGTGTGTGTGTGTGTGTGTGTGTGTGTGTGTGTGTGTGTGTGTGTGTGTGTGTGTGTGTGTGTGTGTGTGTGTGTGTGTGTGTGTGTGTGTGTGTGTGTGTGTGTGTGTGTGTGTGCGTGCGCCGCTGCCAATGAGCATTGCCGGTGCTGGCATGTCCAGCTTCTGTCTAATCCCCACGGGAGCGTGCCTCCTCACGTAACCACTACGCCAGAGAGAGGATGGGAGATTAGGACGTGGACTCAGAGAGGAGGGGGGTGAGGGAGGTAGAGAGGATCACTGAGGAGGAGGAGGGGACATGTGAGGAGTCAAGGTGTAGATGTGTGTAGGGTTCTTCTCTGTAGCTGATGAAAACCTTTGGTTGTGTCTCTTCCACACACGTTCACACTTTCCTCTAAACGACTGTTGTGTTTTATTGTTTCGCTGCCTCGCTCTCTTTCTCTCTGTTGTTCTGTTTGTCGGTTTCTCATTGTCTCCTCGTCTTGTGTCGGCACAGCAAAGCCCCCGGGCAGGCGCTGGGAAATGTCAGACGTTTAATTGAATTTATGGCACTGGCAGGATAGACAACAGCAACACACACACACACACACACACACACTAAACGACTGCAGTTGTTCAGATAGCTGCTCTCACATGTGCACACGAGGAGACTATGATCTTTACCAGTGTTGTATTATGACAGTGTGTGAAGAACCCAGCTAATCTAATACAGACGTGTTGATGTTGCTGTCGGAGGTTGTTCACTGTGAGCAGGAGGTTCAGCTGGGCTCCATTAATCTGATGCTAACATGCTAAGCAATTATCACAGTGTTAGTGCTCAGGACGTCCACTTGTAGCACACACACACACAGACACACACACACACACAGACACACACACACACCCGTATATAGGTCAGGGGTGTTTGTTCTGTTTGGTACGTTTAGTCCACGATAATCCAGCATCGCACACAATGTGTTTAAACAAGGCAGTGAAAGTACCAACAATTTATTATGAATCATTATTATTCTGGTTGCTCAGTTGACCCGAGTTAAACTCAACTTCCCTCAGGACATCTTCTCTCCCTGTGTGTGTGTGTGTGTGTGTGTGTGTGTGTGTGTGTGTGTGTGTGTGTGTGTGTGTGTGTGTGTGTGTGTGTGTGTGTGTGTGTGTGTGTGTGTGTGTGTGTGTGTGTGTGTGTGTGTGTGTGTGTGTGTGTGTGAGAGAGAGTGTGAGAGTTCCCGCTGCCCCATCGGAGCCTGTGTTCTCTGTGTTTATGTCCCCGATGCATCGAGCTGCGTTATTATCGGACGTTTTTGTCACTTATTTCATGCGAGAGCGCCGGAGCCGGTTCTGCAGCAGCCGAGTGAAGCTTCGCTGCCGGCAGCTGAATCGATGTGTGTGTTTCTACATGAGTGAGACCGAGACAGAGCCGACACAGTTCAGCCAGTCAGACGAGGACCTGTCAATTCACTGCTGCTTAACAATTCCCTCTGCGTCCGAGCTGACCGCTGACCAGCTGACCAGCTGACCAGCGCTTCAGGATGGTCAGTCAATCAGGCGGCGTGCACACTCATACGTGTTGATTCTAAAGGAAACACATTCAGGTTGATAATCTCAGTTAGTGTTATGATAGGTTAACTTACTCTAATGTTCAGAAACACATCATTTCCAACTGTCCATTGCTGCAGCTCCTCTGTTCAGCCTCTGTCTCAAACGCTTGGTTTTAGCTCCTGTCTCTTTAAGGCCCCCCCCCCCCGAGTCTGCTCCTGGGTTGGTAACTGAAATCCACATGTCCCTGCACGGCCGGTACCTACTGGACCAAATCAAAACTCAACCCCTGACAAACATGATGAAACCGTGTTAGACTGGTTGTGTAACTTCATGTCAAGCACATCGTGTGGTGTGTGTGTGTGTGTGTGTGTGTGTGTGTGTGTGTGTGTGTGTGTGTGTGTGTGTGTGTGTGTGTGTGTGTGTGTGTGTGTGTGTGTGTGTGTGTGTGTGTGTGTGTGTGTGTGTGTGTGAGTCTCACTGATGGACGAAGAGGATGATTGTTTCTACATTATCTCTCGTTTCATCTGTCTCTCGATCTCTTTTCATAACATTTTTTAAGCATCATCTGAAACACTGAAGGCTGTCGTCGACGCCCACTTCCTGCTTTCATTTGTCCTTTTTGTCTGTTGACGCCACGCGTGTGCACGGAGGCGTCCTCGCGGCAGGTCGGGCCCATCGGGCGCCGTCTGAGTGTGAATGATGCCCCGGACTTGTGCGCCTCGTAAAAGCCGCTGACATTTTAGGGAATGAGACGCGGGCTTGATTGATGCATTCTGAAGTTGGGAAGGAGCGCGGCCTGCAAATCACCTTTTACTGCAGCGCCACACGCACCAGGATGCAGATAGATGGCGTGCAGCTTCGGGCACCCTATCTTTTTGATGTTGCCGTAAATTTCCCCCGGTTACCGTGACGCGTGGAGTGCAGCGAATGTCTCTCTCTCTCCTCCGGGTCGCTTCCCCACATCCTCTCTCAGGGTCATTTATAGTATGAACAGATTAAGGCTCCGGGTTACGGCTGCTCCTCCTACCTGTGAGGTTTGCTCGAGGGCAGGGGGTAGAGGGCAGGAGGTGTGTGGTCACTAAGTGCTTATTGCTGTGAACTGTGCGTGAAAAGGTCAAACGTATTTACTTCTCACACCGGAGACTATTATCCTCAACCGCCCTCCACCCACCTCCACCCTGCATCCACTTAACACAGGTCCTGTTCCCCCCCGGTGTTTACATCCATCCTGAGAGATGTGATCACATCTTATATCATCATGTCACCTTGTGTGGTTCAGACCTTCAGACTCTTCAGGTGTGACGGGTTCCTCAGACCCGGTCCAGACCAACGGACCGGGTCTGAGGAACCTGTCACACTTCAGACTCTTCAGGTGTGACGGGTTCCTCAGACCCGGTCCAGACCCGGTCCAGACCAACGGACCAAACATCTGTCTGAGTAAAATCACTTTTTTGGATAGTTCTGACTTCTCCTGCGCCTGTAGGTGCTGCAGCTGGTAGTACTCCCATAATGATGTTACCATGGCAACCCCATGAAGGGCATTATTCATTTTCTCCATTCAAACAGAAAGACTACCCCCCCCCCCCCCCCCCCAACTGACAACACGCTGACGTCAGACGCCGTCTAGAACGACCTTAGACTCCCTTTAACACACGTCACCACTACGTGACCTTGACTTAACATGAAATGTAAAATGCACATTATACAGAATTTGTATAATGTCCTGTGCACACTGAACATGCTCTGGTTTCATGTCTCAGGAGACGCTGGAAGCCTGATCCTCACATGTACGCTCTCCTCCATGCATAATGAGTGGTATTAAATATTGAACACAGTAATCCACACTATAACCGCACTGTGTGTAGCACAGTTGTGTCATCTCCAGCCTTCGCACGTCTCCTTGTCACCACAACGTAACGATGAAACTTCCAGACGACTCAGACGGAGATCAGCAGATTCACAGAAACACACGAACAGAGCTCAGCTGCAGGTTGTGACCTTGGAAAACCCGTTTCATGTAATTACTCCACAATAATAAGATAATAAATCATGAGAAAGAAAATCGGTTTTAAATTAACATCTTGATCTAAGGAGTTCAACACATTGTTGAGTAACCTTGGTCAACCCTGCTTCTCTAATTCACCGAAGTCGTTTCTCATGCAGGTAATTAATCTGTGTTGAAGAGAAGTTACAGAGAAAAACAATTGGACACCTACCAGAGGACCTACCAGTGAATTCACACCTACCAGAGGATCTACCAGTGAACTCACACCTACCAGAGGACCTACCAGTGAACTCACACCTACCAGAGGACCTACCAGTGAACTCACACCTACCAGAGGACCTACCAGTGAATTCACACCTACCAGAGGACCTACCAGTGAACTCACACCTACCAGAGGATCTACCAGTGAATTCACACCTACCAGAGGACCTACCAGTGAACTCACACCTACCAGAGGACCTACCAGTGAATTCACACCTACCAGAGGACCTACCAGTGAACTCACACCTACCAGAGGATCTACCAGTGAATTCACACCTACCAGAGGATCTACCAGTGAATTCACACCTACCAGAGGATCTACCAGTGAACTCACACCTACCAGAGGACCTACCAGTGAACTCACACCTACCAGAGGATCTACCAGTGAATTCACACCTACCAGAGGATCTACCAGTGAATTCACACCTACCAGAGAACCTACCAGTGAATTCACACCTACCAGAGGATCTACCAGTGAATTCACACCTACCAGAGGATCTACCAGTGAATTCACACCTACCAGAGAACCTACCAGTGAATTCACACCTCCCAGTGGTGGACAGTGGTCATGTGATATGTGTGTTAGTGTGGTCGGGGATTAAAACTCATCCGGAGATCGATTCCATTTGAAAATGCTTCTCTAAAACTCAAACTTGCTAGTATGGATGTAGCCCCCCCCCCCCCCCCCCCCTCTTCCTGTTATTTTAGTGAGGGCCGCTGAAGTGTAGGAATCATCAGAACAGCCCGCGTGCAGCTGACTTCTATTCAGAGCCATAATGGCTGACGCTGCGTGCAGCTGAGTCCCATTCAGAACCAGAATGTGCGGTTGATTTCTTCCAAGACGCCCAGTTCCGCCACTCGAGCCGTCTGCAGTTCAAAGCAGTTCCACCCCCCCCCCCCCCCCCCCCCCCACACACACACACACGCACACACCACTCTCCCTCCTCCCTCCCCCCCCTCCTCCTCTCTGCTGCCAGATTTCTGAAGTTAATCTTTCCTCCTCGCCTGATGTGTGCGGGAGATTGTGCCTCTTAAACCTTTTTCTTTAGGCTGCTGTGAATAAGCCTCTCATCCGCTCCCGAGTAGCTCTTTGCTCAACACATGCTAAACGTGGACACACGTGCACACGGTGCATCAGTGTGGGTGAAGCTAACTCAATGATGTGATAGTATATTCAGGATATAAAGGGACATTACAGTGTTTATAAATGCTGAAGATATTGTATTTCTCAGTTTATTGTGACATAGATGCTCGATTAGTTTAATGTAATGCGTGGAACCTGTGCCCCCAGAGGTCCGGCATGATACAGACGACAGGAGGAAACTGACCAAGCTGGTGATCTCCTCACGGAGCTCCAGAATAAAACACAGGAAATATGACCATGACAAAATAAAACCTAGATCGTTACGTCCACTGAGCTAAAAGATTCTAGTACATTGAACATATCATGAGCACTTGAACAAACATCAGTGTGATGAGAATATGTAGTTCTGTCCATGTCCCATTTGCTAACATGGAGGAGTGAATGATGTGTAAAGCAGCCAGCCACCAGGGGGCGATACCAAGGGTTTTGCTTCACTTGTGGGAGCTGACATGTCGTCCATCTTTTTACAGAGTTTATAGATGTGACAATTATGTCAATCAACTTCTTGATGAATTGATTGATCGGCTCCTGAGACAGTGACTCTCAGCAGATAAAGATTCTGTGTTGCTTTTTGTTTGATGAATTGTTGTTTGATTCATATTTAAGTGGCTTTTCTTTTCCTGGAATCCCCCCCCCACTGCGTTTCAGAGAAGACGATCTGCTTCTCCTGCTCTCATCAACAGTTCTACTTCTTTCTCTTTACATTTGGTATTCCAGTCACAGTTCTCTGTCCACGTCGCTGCTCATCTCGTCCTCCCTCTCCTCGTCCTCGCTCTGTTTGTCCCAGCTCCTGCCGGGCCTCTTGTACGTCGTGGTACCGAGCGCAGCCCGGAGCCCGGCCTGACATTTGCTGCGCTGCGAAGGGGCGACAGAGGTGAAGTGACTGGACTGTGGCGTGGAGGAGATATCGCAGCGGAGCAGCACTCGGCTGCATTACTAATGAAAGCTCTTTGACCCGCTGTACCTGCTCCAACAAAGTTTAGGCTGAAGCATATTCCTGCTGGAGCTTTGTCTCAGACAGACTTTTCTCTGGGCTCTAAGCGCTGACGTCCTGGACCGAACCACTGGGTTGATTGTGAGCTGGTGCTGTGTTGGAGTCTGAGCAGGAGTTTTCCCCACAGACCTCAGATCTGCACAGCTCCAAAGATTCCAGGAGAAAAAGCCTTTTCATTTCTCTTTCATTTCTTTCCAGTTTCCGTGTGCCGAGTTAAAATGTGCAAAATGTGCATCAGAGTGTTTTTCGTTTAGCTCGACGACAAATAGTTTCTTTAATAAGTGAGCGGACGTGAAGATGAAGCTGTGTTTGTCACCTGTCACTTATCAATCAGTTGATGGAGGAACAGATGATTGGCAGCTTAGTGTGGAAGCATCTTTTAGAAGCAGATATCTATCATGTGATCATTACACTGGTGTTTGTTAATGTGATGGCTGCAGGAACATAAACACACACACACATGTTCCCATTGGTCAAAGCGACAGTTTACTCAGCAGCACTGCTCATAGTGTTATGTGTGTGAGTGTGTGTGTGTGTCTGTGTGTGTGTAGGTGTCTCTTGCATGTTTGGGCATGTTGCCGTTCCACCTCACCCTTCTGACGCTAAGCAGCTTTAGCTTGATCACCATCTGTTCAACCAGTCTGTGTTTGTGCACAAAGACTCCTTACACACCAACACACGCACACAGACACACACACACAGACTCACACATGGTGTTCAGTCTGCTGCAGCCAGGGGTAGTGTTTGTGTGTAGCTGTGAAATCACCACTGAGGTTGTGCTGACTGTGGTTTGCTGTGGGTCTGTGATCCTGCAGGTTGTGTGTTTTGTGATTTATTTCTGTTTTATCGTTGGTTTGCTGTGAGACTGAACGTTCCCACATGTTCCTCCTGTGAACGAGTCGGACCCGACAACCTGCTGCTGCTGCTTCATATGAGAAGCACAGGGCAGGAAAATACACAAAACAAATTAAATAGAAGAATACAAAACAAATACATTGTGCAAAATGATAATATATAATAATGTAAAATGTCCGTGTTGGGTTTGGAGTGTGTTTCCTCTGCGTGTGTGAATGACTCAGTTCCTGCAGAGCTTGTTAAGACCCCAGGTTAAAGGTGTGTGTTGTTTGCAGGGGGCCCTTCAGCGTGGTGAGGAGATGCATCAACCGGGAGACGGGGCAGCAGTTCGCTGTCAAGATCGTGGACGTGGCCGAGTTCACCTCGAGCCCGGGACTCAGCACAGAGGGTAAGAAATCACAGCCTGTTGCTCACTCTGCTTTTTGAGCTGCTCATAAATACGACTGCAGATAATGACTGTTATTCCTCCTTCCCTGTTGAACAGTGAAATATGATCAGATCTGTATCCTGATGCTTGTGTAAACATTGTTTTATTCTACTTCTCGTTCACTCGCCGGCTCACACCCACACTGAATTTCCTGTCGTCTGCTGAAACCCACCAAATTGATTGGATCTTAATTATTAACTAATCAGACAATTGTTCTTGAATTGATTTCAGATATTCAAGCTAATAAACTATTTTATAACTCCAAACCGGCGACGCCCAGTGGCTTTACGTCAGTTTCTGCTTCTGCACATCCCAGTGAACACGATATCTCAAGAACACCTAAAGGAATTTCTTCATATTTGGTAGAAACATTGATTTGGACGTTAGGATTAACTGATTTGAGTTGATGGTGAAAGGTGAGGGCGGCGTCACACATCGTGTATTTGATGTTTCTACCTTCGATGACCAGGAGTTCATTTCTCCTGGTGTCGTCATACGTCTGCTCTGTGCATGTAGGATTGCGGTTTATAATTTTCTTCTGGAAACCGATGTCGCTGCCTTTCTGCAATTTTCTGGCGAGGATGAGCGTGGTTAAAACTGGGCGAGGCCACACCTTGGTTTTGGTCGCATGGCGTTCGAAGGAACATGGAAGTGTTCCAGACGTGACACGAGCGATGTTCCACTGCACATGATGACATTTTATTTTCTAGTCGCTGAACTCTTTCCTCACAGCTCGTACATTAATCCAGGAAGTAGAGCGCTGTGTGGTTTGGCAACAGGTCCAACTGCTTCACCGCTTTATTACAGCCGTCACCTTCACATGCTGGTGTCTGTGTGATAACCGCTGGACATCCGTCTCCCCGGTGTGGTCCGCCCGCTCCTCCGCCCGCTCCTCCTCCCGCTGCTGTTCTCTGTGACTCCTTCTCTACAGTCCACAGAGCTTCACCGAGTCTAGATTCAATGTTCTGGGCTCTTGACGGATCACAGAAAACTCTGAAATGAAAGTTTTCCATTGTCGCTTGTCCAACAATGTGCCGGTGTCATTTCTCTTCATCGGCACCGTGTGTGTGTGTGTGTGTGTGTGTGTGTGTGTGTGTGTGTGTGTGTGTGTGTGTGTGTGTGTGTGTGTGTGTGTGTGTGTGTGTGTGTGTGTGTGTGTGTGTGTGTGTGTGTGTGTGTGTGTGTGTGTGTGTGTGTGTGTGTGTGTGTGTGTGTGTGTGTGTGTGTGTGTGTGTGTGTGTTATCACAGTCCTTCCTCTGAAACCCTCAGGAATCCATCAAACCCCAAAACCAGACGTCAGCTTCTCATTGTTGATTTGTTTTTTTTCATCCCCCCCCACACTCTCTCTCTCTCTCCTCCCCCCTCCCTACTCTCTCTCTCTCTCTCTCTCTCTCTCTCTCTCTCTCTCTGGTTGCTGTTCCGTGCTGGTAGTCGAGCGGTTTCACTTGAGCGGACAGCTGCAACACAGAAATCAAGCACACATGCAAACACCCTGAACGGATACAGGCCAAGGGAAGTGGGTCAAATGATTTGTGTCTCTGCAATGGACTGGGCAGGGGGGGGCTGACACACACACACACACACACACAGACACACACCAGCTTGTTTCTCTGCAGCCTGTCCGGAGGCCTGTCTGATGAATAGGTCAGACTTCCAAGGGGAAGAGAGAGAAATTCCTCATGTGCCATCGCCTCCTCACGTTGCTCCGCCTCCTCTGTTCTCTCATTCCTTCACTCTCTCCTTCTCCTCTTCCTCTGTTCCTCTTTCCTCTCTCACCTCCTCCATCTTTCACCTGCAGCGCTGTTGAAGCTGCAGCTCTGTGTTTCTGTGGTTTTTCTGTTTCCATTCGATTGGGTTGTTCTACCTGTGAAACCAGTGTCAGGCTGGAACACACACAGACGCACTATCACAACTGTGTAGCTGTGGGAGCATGGCTGCCTCCTCCTGTGAGCTTTGACTCCCAGCAGGAGGAACATGGACCACTGTAGAGATCACATCTGTTCACTACTAGCTGGTGAACCAAACATCACGTAAACAGCTGGAAAGGGAGATGACATGAGGCTGATGATGATGATGTAGAACCACAGAGAACCACAGAGAACCAGGCTTCACAACCTTGTTCCACAGGATCCGTCGTTAAAACACATCCACAGCTCTTCTATTTTCATTTTGTCCACATGAGTCTGTAGCGTCCCACGGGAGAAGGTCCCACAGCACTTCCTGCTGCTTGCACTTTGACCACAGCATTAGTTGCATTGAGTGCTAATGCACTCTCTCTCACACACACACACACACACACACACACACACACACACACACACCACACACACACACACCACACACACACCACACACACCACACACCACAAACCAGCACCCCACACACCACAACAACCACACACACACACACACACACACCACCCACACACACCCCACCACACCCCACACACAACACCACACCACACACAACACCACGTGGAAGTGTCCTCCCTGCAGTGGTTTTCAGCTCGGTCACATTGTCGAGTCGATTTTCTTCCCATTTGATAAAGTATCTTTGGTAATCTCCACCAGCAATTACAGTGACGGACCTAAGCTAGGAGAGCCAGATGACATTAAGTGTGGCGGCTGCGATGCCCTTAAGGTAGCCACTTATCCCAGCTTTAGCAGCATTAGCATCATGTTAGAGTTAGCCCACGCCTCGTGCGCGTCCTCGGAGGATTAGTGTAATGTTTAGCGCAGAGGCTCGCGGCGCACAAGTGGCTCACGGCGTCCACTCGGAAGCTTTAATTAAAATGTCACTGCATACATAGCAGCCCATTACAGTGACTTAGCATTATAGTGTGTGTGTGTGTGTGTGTGTGTGTGTGTGTGTGTGTGTGTGTGTGTGTGTGTGTGTGTGTGTGTGTGTGTGTGTGTGTGTGTGTGTGTGTGTGTGTGTGTGTGTGTGTGTGTGTGTGTGTGTGTGTGTGTGTGTGCGTGTGCGCGTGTGGAATAGTTCATGTTTCCCTCACCAGTCCAGTGAGCTGTATGTATATTCTGGCTCCGTCTGCAGCTGTTTCACCACGAGAGGCGGATATTAAAAGTTAATATAATAAACGTAAGTGCGCCGCTGATGGAATCTGAGAGAACGAGACCGAGCTGCATCATGAAGGTCGTGATGGATATTTCTCTGCTCCAGAGCGACGGCTGCTGTGAGGAACGGATGAAAGGATGGAGACTGGAACAGCTTCAGCTTTCAGTACAAACTGAATTGAATCTTTAGGTTTTGAAACCTGTTGTCAGACGTCAGACTTCTGTTGGGAGGAAAATAATCATGAGCTGCAGCTCTGAAGCTGAATCACACCCTCATGTACCAGCTCCTTCTTTCAGTACTTTGTGTATTTGTAAAACTTGTATTTTCTCCTCCTCCTCCTCCTCCTCCTCCTCCTCTTCTACTTCTTCCTCCTCCTCCTCCTCCTCCTCCTCTTCTTCTTCCTCCTCCTTCTCTTCTACGAGTTAGTTTCCCCAAGTGAAAATGTTCCACCAACACTAGACACTGTATTGACAGGAACACTCCAGGTAGTTTCACCTGGAGCAGCTTTGTTCTCCAGCTCTGACACAGAAGCTCTGAATATACGAGTTTATAAAAGTGGGAAACCCCCTGACATCACTCCTCCGTGCTTCTTCTCGTTCCTCACACACTCCGGTCACGAGGAGCTGAACCCTGCAGCCTCTTTATTTCTATTTCAAACAGTTTGACCACAGAAGTCTCGTCTGCAGTCGCACATGCAAACTGGCAACAAGTCTCGTTTGGTTCAAGAGCTGTTTGTTTGTATCACTCCTGTTATTTCAGATCCTCTTACTGCTGCCTGAAAATAAGCATCTCACACTTTAATTGGTTCCTAATGAAGGGGGTATGTGTGTGTGTGGGGGGGGGGGTTACTGAAGCTGAAAGGAACAATGCAGACTCGCTCTTTAGAGGAATCACTGGGGAGAGGAAACAGACGCAGCTTTTCACACCAGCACAACAACACAAAGCTCTGTTCTCCTGAGACAAAGGAGAAATAAGAAACTGTACATTTCATTTTGTTACAGGTGAAGAACACTCAGAGACGTGTGTGTGATATTTTACAGTTTAAAGAAAATACAAAAACAACCAAATATGTCGAACTTGAATAAAGAAAATAAGAGTTTGCATATCTGCAAATACAAAGAAAGATTCTGTGTTGATAGAATATGGATCTGTATGCTTGTGGTTTTAATGTGTGTGTGTGTGTGTGTGTGTGTGTGTGTGTGTGTGTGTGTGTGTGTGTGTGTGTGTGTGTGTTTCAGATCTGAAGAGGGAGGCGAGTATCTGTCACATGCTGAAACACCCCCACATCGTGGAGCTGCTGGAGACGTACAGCTCAGATGGGATGCTCTACATGGTGTTTGAGTAGTAAGGATCTCACACACACACACACACACACACACACACACACACACGTGGGGGAAAGCGCTGCACCTGTAGGACACCTGGGTGTCACGGTGGCAGAGTGTGAAGAAGAGGTGGTTTGTGGGAAATCTAGTGAAAAGGGCGACAGCGTTGGAGGAAGCCTGCGGCGGGTTTATATAATCTGCACTGATATGAGAAAGCTTGTTAGCTGAGGGTGGGGGTGGGGTAATAAAGGAGTGCAGTACTGTATATATGAGGGGAAAGAGATGAGATTAAGATTTCACACTCGCTGCTACCTCCAGCTCTTCTCAGAGCCGCTCCATATCTCCATCTCTTCTTCCAGAACTAATTCCTTTATCGTTTAATTCCGTTATCGCCGAACAGGCAAGTGCTCGGGTTTCGCACGGCTCGGCCGAGTGCAGGGAACTTTCAAGGGAAAGCAGGAGAGCACCATTTTAAAGGGATCTTCACAGGTTGCTTTGCAGCTGGTTCGTGCTCGAGCTGCGGTTTCCGTTCTCACACTGGCGCCGGCGTGGGACTGCAGGTAGATCTCAGACGTTTCCTCCGAGACGTAACTGAGCAAACAGGGAAGATAAACGCTCCACATGTCTCCGCAGCTCCCAGGACTCCCTGCTGGATACTCAAGCTGAAATGTGAGCGTGGTGAGGTGATGGGAGGGGGGAGGGGGGGGGGGGGGGGGATGTGCTGCAGCCAATTCCTACATAACAGGCCTGTTTAATTGGTGCAGAGGCTTAGTGACAATAAAGAGAAGGTTTCAGTAATTGGGTGGAAGAAGAATAGGGAACAGAGCGACAGAATCGGCTGAAGCTAAATGCAGCAGCTCATTGATCGTGAAGACAACTCTAGTTCTGCTGAGACCTGGTTCTAACTGGACCTGGTTCTAACTGGGGGAACCGGCCTGCGTTAGAACCACATCTTCAAATGACTCCAGAGGGATTTTCTAAATGTGAAAGCATCAGAGCTCTCAGTCACAGCATCGTGTTTTAGAACTCTCTCTGTCGTCATCATTCGGTGATTCACTTCTGACCTCATGAACAATTAACTCGGAGATAAATTAGTGATTCGTCTGCGTGTTTATTAATTTATTAATCCATTGATTGATGTTCTGCTCCTTGTGCATGTCGAGGTTGTTTTTAATGATTTATGAAATATATTAAAATAAATTATTATACACTGGTGGGAGTTAGAGACAGTGATAAATGTCGATACATGAATTAATGCAGTTGTTGAGAAGAATGAAACAAGCAGGGATTGATCTCTTTGTGAAAAATGTATAGAGATATTGATTAGGTATCTTATTAATAATTTATATGTCATATAGTTTCAGATACAATGTGCAAAATGCAGATTCTTATTTTCCTTTTGCAGCTTTGAAATGTACCTTCAACAAAAAAAAGCGCCCCCTGGTGGATCTTCCCTGGAAGTTAATTATGAGCTCTCTGATTTCAAAACATTTCTCAATCAACTGACACTAAAATCTCATATTTCTCCGCCTGAACTCAATAAAACCTGTGACTGCGTCCGAGTCCCCCCCCCCCTCACCTGTGTGACCGATCGCTGAGCTTAATCAGAGTGACCTGCAGCCGCCTCCTGCCTCACTGACCCTCTCTGTCTCCCTCTCTCTGCCCTTGTTAGTATGGACGGAGCCGACCTGTGCTTTGAGATCGTGAAGCGGGCCGATGCTGGTTTCGTGTACAGTGAAGCCGTGGCCAGGTAAACGGTCCCACAGCGGTTCCTTCTTGAGTTCTGTGTTTTGTGCCTTCACTTGAAAAGTCAACACTCTCCTGTTGTGTGTCTGTTTAGTCACTACATGAGACAGATCCTGGAGGCGCTGCGCTACTGCCACGACAACAACGTGATCCACCGAGACGTCAAGGTAACTCTCAGCTGCAGTTTAAGTTTCACTGCAGAGCTGTGTGGGGGGGGGGGGGGGGGGGGGGGGGGGGGAGCATCTGCAGCTCAGGTTCTAATGGAGGAGGAGACGTGATGATCGAGCACAGACACAGGATCAGTCCAGGTTCGACCTCAAGAGAACTTAGACTTGGACATTAGAGACAGACGAGTGTGAAGTTACTGACAATAAGTTACAAACTTTAAATGATATGAAGATCAGAATGTTAGTAAATGAATCTGTGAGTTGTGTGACAGTGAAAACAGTGGATTGACGATATGACGCCTGCAGAATCAGCACGTGCTGCTTCTCCCTCACGTGGTGTTTGTGTGATTTCACGTCTGTGTGAACAGACCGGTGCTTGCGTCACTGCAGTCGGTGTGTGATTGTGCGTCAGGCCTTGGTAATTGTGTGTCCTGCAGGTAGCTGCTGTGTCTCAGCCACAGAGATATGGCTTCACACCGGCTTCACACCGGCTTCACACCGGCTTCAGGATGAGTCGACTTCCTCTTGATACACTTTTCTCACGTTATTGCTCAGAAGGAGAAGAAGAGCATTTACTGGAACTTAAAATCATGTCACTTCCACTTTGTCTCAGATTAATCCACAAGTGTTAATAATTAATCACTATAGTAAATGTTCCTTCTGATGATGACACACACACACACACACACACACACACACACACACACACACACACACACACACACACACACTCTGAAAACATGACCCTTTATTTGGTAAAGACAGGTTTTCTCATTAGCAGCTAATTAGCAGTCAGACTAATGGAAGAGTTACACAACGAACCTCGACTCTTGGATGATGTCATCCAGTGTGTGTGTGTGTGTGTGTGCGTGCGTGTGCGTGTGTGTGTTTGTGTTACAAATGCAGCTTTGACATTGGTGCAGACGTTCGCTTCTATTATCACCATCTAACAGTGAGTCTGAGCTCCTGTCTCCAGCTTATCAGATGTTCTGTCTGCGATGTATGCCCTTTACAGGAAACACACACACACACACACACACACACACTGTCCTTGCTGCATATAGATCAGTGTGGTTGTGCCACTTCCTCCCATGCATGAAAGTCACTGAATTCATTTACATCCTGATGTCTCGGTATTTATCTTCACTTCACCACAGACCACCTTGTGTAGGTGTCCGGGTGTAGGTAGGTGTGTGTGCGGGTGTGTGTAGGTGGGTGTGTGTAGGTGTGTGTGTGTATCTCTGTGGATCTGAGTTTTTGCCTGTGGCCGTCTGATGGCTACAGACGGCGTGCATGCAAATTCACAGTCACACTGACGGGATCGGTTTGTGCGGCTTGGGTTTGATCGCATAAGTTTTTGCGAGCAGCGTCTGAAGGTGAACTTTTCTCTTCTGAGGCGCTTCACTCGTCCAGTGTTTGTGCGGCAGCGTGGAGTTCTGAAGTCGACGCTGTGCGGCGTGTTTGATCTGCGCGGCACAGATCCCGACACCGTGCGGAGACACTCAACAAATCCAGAACCACAGCAAAAGTTTTGATGCAAACACAAACGAGCAGAGTCCCAGCGATGCAGAACCACTCCTCTCCCTGCGTCTGCTGTGCAGGTGAGCTGAGGTGAAGGGATCTTCCCTGTCAGCCGCTCGCAGCAGAACCAACAGCAGAACCAACAGCAGGTGCTACCTCTGTGCAGCTTTAGGTGGTTTGGCTTCCTGGAATATAAACCAGGAGTATCTGCAGGACGCCAGACACTCTGCACCGGCGCCAGCATTCAAAACGTCTGCTGGTCGCGGTGAAGATAGCTTCCTACTCGTGGTTAAAGTCGTGTGCTGCAGTGTCACGGTTTCAAAAAGCTCGTCCACAACACGGGTAGAAAATCCCAGGTTTGTCTTTCCAGACATCAGGAGCTGTGAGCGATAACAGAAGCATCAAAGCTGCTTGTGTCTGTGTTTGAGTCTATTTCCGTCCCGACTCAGGGAAGCGTGGAGCTGCTGCCTGTGGCGCCGTGTGCATGTGGGTGCGGAGCCAGGTCCTGGGGGGGGGGGGTGTTTACTGAGGATTTGCACCTCTTATTTTAGTTGCTCAGTCAAATTGTGTTTGTCCTGATTCACTGAAAAAAGCAGCTTCTCTGAAAATCCCGTGTTTTGGTTTAGTGCGTCACCTCTTGATGCGTCTGATGGATCCAAGCAGCTCAGCTCATATGTGAAGCACATTCATATTTATTAGTTACTGCGAATATTCATCAACTTATCTTCCCACACTTGAGTTTTTTTAACTGACATCTTCAGACTATTTGACAAACACTTCCTCGCAGCTTCGGTCTGAGCTCCTCTGAGATTATTATTCTGCTTCTGACACCGAACCAACTTTGAGTTGAGAGTCTTCCAGTTGCAGTTTTGTTCTTTTCCTCCAGCTTCAGTTTCTTCCAGGAAGCTAAACACTCGAACTGCATCTCATATCTTTTATGTGTTGTATCCTTTTAGTGTTTTTAGGGCAGGTGCAATATTCCACTCCCTTTTATTCTGCATTATTATTCCGGGTCTTGCATGATTGTAACACCCAGATGATGAAGATCCGTGTGTTGTTTTGTGTTGTGTGACCCAATGTTCTGCAGCTGCTGCAGCACTTTGGCCCAGGATCGTTTCCCCATCGGGACGATACCGTATATTTGAAATCTCCACTCATCACCTGAAGCTCTAAACTCGTGGTCGTGTCCCCTCACTCCCCGTGTGTCTCTCTTCTTGTCTTCATATGTTTGTGTGAGTTGTGTGTTCGTCCTCCAGCTCCAGTAGATGTCTGATCTGCGCGGCTGCCCACACGGGCCCTCGAGGGACTCACGTCTGCAGGGGCCACACTTCACAGACCATTATCTTCTTCATAAACTCTCCTGATACACATCTGGTTCCACCGTCTGCACAAACACCAGCGCACGTTCTGCGTCAATAATTTACACACAATTACTGAACAAGCTTTGTGACACACAGATATCTAATATTTATCGGCTGCTGCCGCACATGAGGGGCTCGAAGAAATGTTTCCATGTTTTATTTCACATTTAAAATTGATTTGGCAACAAAATGAAAACATTTCATATAAATATATAAGTCGGCTTTATTCTTGGGTCAATGACTTTAATAACTTTCAAGGTTTAATCGATTCTTCTTTTTCAGTCATTTTTTAAACCCCAAATCTGCCAGGTTTTAAAATCAGCTTCTTTCAAAAGCTACAAAACACTTTCATGACTTAAGTCCCCCGTCGCCGTGGCAACGTTTCCATCCACCAGCTGTCCTGTCTTCTGACTGGCACTTCCTGTGTCGGACCCCAGCGTCGCTTTGCCTCTGAGGTTGTTGTTCCGGTTGCATCCTAAAAGAACGAGGGTTTGGTGATGGAAGGTTTTGTCCAACAGGAAGTACATCACAGGGTCGGTGGAGCCTCTCAGTGTCGCCAGAAGAAGCAGGCAGTTCTTCAGCTAGAGGAGGAAGAGGAGGAAGAGGAGAGAGAAACTCATCATCATTATTGTTTTATACAAAATCAGACATGAATCAGCAAAGACTAATTTGCGTGGACGTGTTGAATCACCTCGATGAGGGTGGAGAGAGGGTGACAGGGGTGGAGGATGTCCGGTGGAGACGTCAGCGGAAGTTGATAATGAGCCACAGTGATGAAGATGGGTTTGAAGATGTGATACGGCAGCAGACAAACGGAAAGAACCACCTGGAACAAGCAGGTTCAAAACAGACTGACACTTTATGTTCAACCCAAATGATAAAGTGTGGCTCCAGATGTGTTAGAGGGATCTGTACCTGTATGATGACGATGTTCCGAAGGGCTCGACCCAACAGGCTGTGGGAGGTTGGGATGTTCGTGCTGTGGCGTGAGCGTCGGATGTGCCTCAGCAGGGTCATGTAGAACAGCAGCACCAGCAGGTAGAAGACAAAGAACACGAGAAACTGAGGCACGTTGAACGCTGCAGACAGACGGCCCCCGATTTCCACCGCAGGGCTGTAGCACACCTCCACGCATCCGCCCTCCTCAGCTGCTCCATCAGCTGCAGAGCTACCGCTCATAGCTTCCTTCACTGAGTAGTAAACTGTCACCGGCACGATGCCTCCCACGGCCACCACCCACACCGCCACACACACCCTGCTGGCGAAGGAGACTCTCAACAGGCAGGTGAAGAAGGTGTGCGGCAGCAGGGTCGTGCAGGTGCTCGGCCGGGAGGCGTGGGTGTGCTGGATGAGGAGTGCAAAGCGGCAGAGGGCCACCCAGGTGAGGATCACCAGGCTTATGTAGATGTTAATGTGGAGCACCGGGGTGATGACATGCAGGACCAGCTGACACAGGGCGCCGCTCAGCGTCCAGACGGAGCCCCAGGCGTAGTAGGCGGCGAGGAAGGGCGCGGTGAGGGACAGCAACAGGTTGGAGATACTCAGGTGGGACAGATACACGTGTGTGGGGGAGATGGTGGAGATGCACCGAAGGAACACCCACAACGAGAGCGCGTTACCTGGGAGAGCGGTGAGGAAGAGGAGCGTGTAGACGGAGGGGAGGAAGATCTGAGTGGCAGCAGTGGGACAGAGACATAAAACCGAAGAGGAGAAGGAAGAGTTGTCTGCTGGGAAATCCATTTGATCTGTAACAAAACAAACTTCATCAGTTCCTCAGCATCAGTCATCTTTCAGAGGTGTGACTGGAGAGGATTCATTCAAGGACTCGTTCACACCTCGTTGGGTTCAGAGCTTCAGACTCGTCAGTTCAGTCTGAAGCTGAACATCAGGTGTGAAAGGTTCCTCAGAGCAGAGGAGGAGTTCTGGGTCTGGATCAAACTGAACCTGGTTCTGTTGGTTTGCAGTGAAAACACTTTGTTGGAGAGTTTGGACTTTTGGACCAATCACAGGAAGTAGAGACATAATTAAACAGTAGAAGAAGAAGAGGAAGAGGAAGCAGCTTCTTCACCTCCGATGAGTTAATGTTTGAACCATGAGGACGTTCACTTGGTGCATTTGAACAATGTGAAACCAGAACTAACCGATCCGAACGAACACATGAAGCTTCAGACCCACATGGATGTAAACTTCAGAACAGCAGCTTGAACAAGCCTTTACTTTGAGAACATTATTTTTAAGTTAGGTGAAGGGGCGGCTGATAAACTAATTTAAGGTTGGTGGTTCAATGCCCACCTCCTTTAGCAAGATACAAAAGTGTTAGAATTAAAATGTTAATTGTTTATTTAAGAACATTTTTTTAAATTAAAACACAACAGAACTAATTCAACTTTAATGTCCGACTGCTTGACAGGGGGCCGGCCTGACCCTCTAAGAGGAGATCCAGATCCAGTGTGTGTCCGTGGTGCCGTACGTACCAGTGACAGCAGCTCTGGTGCTTCTCAGCTTCACCTCAAATAAAACATAGATTCACACGAGAGGAAAGTGGTTGTGAGCAGCATCAACTCCAAACTCCTCTAACCGTCAGAGTCACAGGTTTGTTGTGGGTGTGGTTTTGTCTCATTGTGTTTTTCCGGTTCCTCAGAAACAACGAGAGGTTTCTTGGTTCGGGTTGAAGAGTGACAGATTGTGGTCGTGTGTGTGTCTGTGTGTGTCTGTGTGTGTCTGTGTGTGTCGGTCAATAAGAAACTGAAGTGTGATGCAGGCTGAGCTCTGCATCCGTTTACTGTCATAGGACTTAACAGAGTCACTTTCTGCTTTTCTTTATTCTTATTTAGAATTTCCATCTTTGTCTTTATACTGACAGTTCTTCATTCCGTCCGTACTCATCCTGCCTCGGGGGGGCGCTGCTGGTCTTTAAATTCAGCTTTGTGGGTCACTCCCTGTCTGAGGATTCACACTGAGCTCCGATGGGGTTTTATTTCTACTTCACCGCAGATTTTATATTAATTTAATTGTTAATTATGACAATAGATTAAAAAAATGTTGAGTCATTTATCAAGAAGCGTCTCTAATGACTGTTTCTCCTTTTCTCCGATGACTTCATATAATACAATATAATATAATAACAGGCTGTTTGAAGATGTAGGAAATTGAAAGCCCAGTTTCTGGTGTGGATCCCTTGTTTTATGACCAAAGATCTGCAATACATAATAATAATAATCACGTTCCATCAGCCTCAGCTGCGGGCTTTGGGTTGAATGTTGAAGTGAGACAGAAAACATTATTCCTGATAAACATTTTAACAGTCAGTGATCATCTTAATATGCTAGTGTTAGCATGTAGCTCAAAGATCTGCTGTGCCTGTCGTTAAAGCCTCAAACTGTTTGACTGGAAACGATTCGTCAATTTATCTAAAAAATAAATAACAACTAACTGTTTTTATTTGTTTCTCTATGTTACTGTAGAAATCATAAACTCACCATCCATAGCATTTTATTATTCACAAAGCATAAATGTGTTTCATTCATATAATCACTATATTGTACCATTCAGAGTTGACAGAAATTTATTCAAAGCAACCTTATTTAAATGCATGATTTATGTTTTGAATTGTGTAAAGAAAATTAAAATGAGACAGATCTTTTACCCAAATATATTATTACAATATATATATTCATATTAAGCCCTGTATCAGCTGATCTCTAATAAGCACCTGTGCACTGCAGGCTCGGATCCCAGCAGGTAAACAAATAGAATCAATTCAACTTGTAACTTGAAACAATTAATGTAGAAAGTTCATTATTATTATTATTTACACGTTTACTGTACAAGTGTTGCTGTTAAATATCACAAGCTTTGTTCCTTTGCACAGACGGGAAGATACAACCTTGAGGCTTAAAGAGCATTCTGTTGTTAACCTGGTACATTTGTTCACTTCTGACGAAGCTCTGATGAAATGAGCTCCTGACTCGTTTGCTCCTCTGGACACGAGGAGAACGTCTTCATCCTCTCGGGCGATGGTATGGAATCATCTGAGACACACTGCTGCTGCCATGTCCTGACTCCGCAGCATCGGGTGCAGTCCTGTTAACGATGACGGTGACGGAGCTCCTCCCTTCTCCCTAATTACTGGTCAGTCCCAGGTTTTCCTGCCCTCGGTCCGTTCTCCCACTTCTCCCATCGAAGTCGACGGTGGAGCTGGTTCCGCTGACTCCAACAGCGTCTCGCACACACAACACGTTGCCCAGCAGGCGCAGCACCTGCTTCCTCACTGAAGACGACAACAGGAAGTACATGACGGGATCCAGGCAGCTGTTGAGGGCAGAGAAGAGCAAAGCCAACTCATTGGCTTGGTCGGCCACGCCCCTCCAATAACAGGGCGTGTCTGTGATCTGAGTTCTGATGTAGAACACCCGGACCATGTGATACGGGACAAAACAGACCGTGAAGAGGAAGAGGATGAAGAAGGACTTCCTGGCAGTCCTGGTGTAGCGTGCGGCGTTAGGCAGGTCTGGTTTCTCGTGGGACTTTCTGAGGAGTGTGTGGGCGATCTTTCCGTAGGACACGACCAAAGAGAGGAAGACGAGCCAGAAGCCCACCAGGAGGCCGATGTTGATGTAGGCTCTCCACTTTGCATTCAGGAGCTGCCTGTAGTGGAAACATCTGGAAACACCAAACAGCTGCTTAGATCACACACTCACAAATATAAAGAGTCACTACATGGACAAGAAGGTTTGATTGTAGGTGTCACCTACCTGTTGTCAAAGACTGACTGTGGGTCAGTCTTTGACATGAGAAACACCGAAGTCAAAGCGAAGGACATGATCCAGATGACCGCACAGAGGACGCTGCTCCACTTTGCGGACATCAGTCTGCACGGCGTCGCGGTGCCGCGGTGGATCTTCAGGTAGCGGTCCACGCTGATCAGCCCCAGCAGCGTGACACTGATATACATGTTCATGTAGAAGAGGTTGCCCACAACTTTACACAAGGTGGGATCCAGCTTCCACACGTTGCCCTGGCTGTGGTAAAGAATCCTGAATGGTAAACACGCCACCAGCAGCAAGTCTGCAAACGCTGCATTTATTAGAAACACCCTCACAGAGTTCTTCTTACTGGACTCGACACAGAAGAAAACCCACAGAGCCACCAAGTTCCCAACTAGACCCAGGATGAAGATTATAGAGTAGAGCACCGCCAACGGGATCTGCAGAGCGTCGTAATCCACGCACGGGGGCTCGGTGCTCGCGGTGTCGTTCATCTCGCTGATCTCTGTGGTGAAGCGGAGAGCGGAAGTGTTTGGAGGAGAGAAGGTGTTTGTGGTGGAGAAGGTTTCAGTCGCAGTGGTTGTTCTGATGCTCAGCCCTGCAGACGGGAGGAGAAAGAACAGCTGAATCATCAGAGTAGCTCAGTGCTGCATGTTGGGAGCTTTGGCTTCACATGGGAAAGTCTGGGGTTCCAGGCAGGTTTGAGTAACAGCCGAGCTCCAGCCGAGCTCCAGCCGAGCTCCAGCCGAGCTCCAGCCGTATGGATCAGCCACGAATAAGCGTTAATCCCTCCCTCGTCACATTTAACACTGTTCCTCCATCGGGCAACAGGAAGTTCGAAGCTTTGTAGATGAACGTATCGTAACTTCCCATGATATCATGCATGTGTAAAAGAGATGAGTCTGCAGAAGCACACTTTGTTCCCCAGTATTTTTGTCTCGTAAAGCATGAAACCAGTTGAACAAACCATCTGAAGTTCATGTGAAAAGATTAGAAACTGAAATAGTAATGATAGGAGAAGCGCTTGCTTTGCTCCCAGCTCCTGTACCCGGCAAACAAAGGGATGAGCTTTCAAAGAGGAACTTATCAAAGAACTCACCTCGTCATTGAAGTCCATAGAAACTTTCACTGGTTTCTTTGTGCACATGTGGAACAAAAGGATCACAAATCCCACCGCACACTCTCATGCACACTATGAGCTGCACAATCCTTCACTCGGGTAAATCCCTTTGGAATCTGTATGAACGACTCCTCAGAAAAAGATCCTTTCCTTTTGTTATCGATCGTTCATCTTGAAAACAGCAGTGCCAGGAGTCCGCGTCTTTCTCTGTCCAGGATCTCTGCCGTTGTGAGGCGCTCTCGGATCTGTGCTGTTGAAACACGGCAGAGAAATGCTTGAGTGCAGAATGTGGTGAATGTTGTGCAGAGAAAAGTTGAAGCTGTGGTCAGCCCGCTCCTTCCTCTCAAGCACGACGCAGAGACGCAGAGAGAGCCTGGGCAGGGCTCAGCACTTCTGATTACACACGAGGGCGAGCGGTGGGATCACACAGCGTGCCCCACTTACACAATGTGCTTTCCACTTTGGGCTCTGGTTATAATATGGAGGTATCTCCCCAGTTCAGTCGACTGTGGAAGAAAACGGCTCCAAAAATACCCCAGTTTGCTTTCACAATATTTAAACATGGAGTCAAGTAAGGCCAGAGTCCAACTCAAATAGCATCCAGTCAAAGAAGTGATTCACCTTCTCTCTGCTGTGAATCAGGCAGAAGCTTCAGTGGCAGTCAGTGTCGCTGAGGACACAGTTACTACAGCAAGAGAGACGTCTCAGTTAGAAACCAAACATAAGACATTGGATCTAATAAACTACAACAAACATTATTCCACGGAGCTAAAGTTTCTGTCGAACACGATAAGTTTGGTATTTAAATGTGTTGCTCTTCTTCTATGATCCTCCCACACCGTCAGTTACTTGTGTGTGGTCGTGGCGGGTGCTGGTTTTGGGGGTTGGGGTGTGTCTCACACATTTATAAGAGGGTGTCGCTCTTCAATTAGCAGAAAGAAAAGCATGAAATCATGGTTCTCCCGTCTGCTCTGTGCTTCTCAGCCTCACTGTGTGCTGCTGGCGTCCAAAGAGAACTCGGCTCCTGTGAAGCTCGGTGGGTTCGGAGTCGCCATCCAGCTGGGAGAGTCGGGGCTGGTGGCCGGAGGTACAGTGAACACCAGCATCACAACGTTAGAGACATACTCCTCACTAATCAGGCCATGACATACATGACTTTGCTGCTGTTGCTCTCCAACATAAAAAGGTTTGTGGACGTTTCTGATCAGGACAAACATTTCAGGCAGAGACAGTTGTTGTCATTTTAACCACGAGGACAACGACAGGATCCAGAGACTGTAACAGACGTGAACGTTAGTCGGCTCAGAGACAGAGGACAGGTCATGTGGAAGC
This sequence comes from Reinhardtius hippoglossoides, assembly GCA_006182925.3. Taxonomy (NCBI): domain Eukaryota; kingdom Metazoa; phylum Chordata; class Actinopteri; order Pleuronectiformes; family Pleuronectidae; genus Reinhardtius; species Reinhardtius hippoglossoides. The sequence continues at coordinate 1,083,016 of CM031682.1, read as the reverse complement.
ACCGATACAGACTCAGGGGAATGTTTCTCTCAGTCATAACTTCAGTTAGAATCTGAACACGTTATTCAGCATCAAAGAAACCATGTGATAGTTGTTTGCACAACAGGAACAGTTACACATTTATATGAGCATCACTTTCCAAACTCCAACTGACAACATGTCAAGCGGAGGCTTCAAACCAACAGGTGACGTTGTGACGGTTTAACAACCACAACATGAAGACAGCTCCATTCCTCTGGAGACACGTCGGCTGCTCCTACGTGAACACAGTCACTCTCTAAGTCTAATGTCAAGTTGATCTCAGCATCTTCAGGTCGTAGGCTTTACATCCGAAGTGAGTCAGAAGAGCAGCTCACTCTAATCAGAGGAAATTCAACTTCTTCTTTTGTACCTGGAAATGAAAAGTGTCCAAGTTCCTCATCTTTTATCTAAAAGTTTCAAACAAACAAACAATATATTTCATTTCCTCTTTTTAACCAGAAATGAAAGAGAAGTAGAAAAGGAAACAAATCATTTTGCACTTAATTTGCAGGGCACCTCTTCCAAACGTGCATTTATAAGAATAGAGATAAGAGTGTTGTGAAAGGTTTCAGTGGCAGAAGTGAAACCTGACCACGCTTCCTTTTCTAGTAAGGGACCAGGGCCTTGATGGTAAATGAGGTGTGTGGTTCCACGTGTGTGTGTTTGTCCCGTCAGGTCGGGTCGGCACTCCTCACTTCATGGCCCCCGAGGTGGTGAAGAGGGAGCCCTACGGGAAGCCTGTGGACGTGTGGGGCTGCGGAGTCATCCTCTTCATCCTCCTGTCAGGGTGTCTGCCGTTCTACGGCACCAAGGAGCGGCTGTTCGAAGCCATTTGTCGAGGCAAACACAAGGTGAGGAGGTCGTGCACAGAACGTCCAGCACATGCATGCGTCCAGTGAGGGAGACCACGGAGGTTTCTTTCCTTTAGTGTGATGAAGGTTTTTACTGTAAAAGAGTTTCCTTCCCCACAGAAAACACCTCGTCACACGTCCATCATGATGTCGTGTGATGTCACAATGAGTCTTCATAGCTTCTGACTTCTTCAGTTGCTGCATCTGTAGAGAACTTGACAATCCACTGTGTCACTGTCTCGCTGCTGATTGGACAAACCCACCAAACCAGAGGAAACGGGCCTCGCAGCTCGTTGACACGTTTAGAACATTAACATTATCAACCTGAGATTAACAGAATGTGTTTCCTCTGAAGACAAACGTCTCCACTTCAGAAAACAACCCACACACGCTCAGTTTGAATTTAACCAGATTTCATTAGTGTGAAGAACAGACAGACGTGATCATGTGACTCACAGCTGTTACACTCATTTGGTCCTTACGTCGACAGAGTCAGGGACTGATTCCCCATCAGTGGACCATCTCCATATTGTTTGTATTCCCCGTTGACACCCTGATTGGAACCCACGGTGTTGACTTCCTGCCTGAGTGGAAAGTGGTCAGTGTGTCGTGGAGATAGAAGCGTTCAGGTGCCTTCCTGTAAACTCTGTGTTTTTATTTCCTGTGTTCAGATGAATCCTCGTCAGTGGATGCAAATCTCAGAGAGCGCCAAGGATCTGGTGAGACGCATGCTGATGCTGGACCCTGCCGAGAGGATCACCGTGTACGAGGCTCTGAACCACCCCTGGCTCAAGGTACCGCAGAGGCTGCTCCTACCACACGCACCTGAATGCACCGTTGAGTTGTTTGAACAGTAACTGAAACAGACAGAACAGGACTTGAACTCAACACGACTCGCCAGCTTCAGCTTCATGTGTGAAATTGGTGGAATCACCTTTGAGCTCTTGCTTGTCTGAGCAGTTTGTGTCGTGTTGTGTTTCTAAGGAGAGGGACCGGTACGCCTACAAAATCCACATGCCAGAAACCGTGGAGCAGCTGAGGAAGTTCAATGCCCGCAGGAAGCTAAAGGTTTATATGTGCACACACACACACACACACACACACACACACACACACACACACATCCCAGGCTTGTTGCCGTGACGTTGATGAGATAAACGCAGATGATGTTGTGTTTCAGGGGGCCGTGCTCGCCGCAGTGTCCAGCCACAAGTTTAACTCCTTCTATGGGGACCCTCCAGAGGAGCTGCATGATTTCTCCAGTGACCCCACCTCCTCAGGTACACACAACACACACACACACACACACACACACACACACACACACCACACACACACACACACACTCACACCACACACACACAACTCCGTACATTATTCAACGATGTTCTACTGTTGATGATTCCACGGCCTTGTTGCCTCCACCAGTTTTGAGCGGTGATATTCATCTGTTGAGTGTTGATCTGTCTGTTTCTGTTAATGCCTCTCACCTGTTAGGACTACTAGCAGCAGAAAGTAGGTATCTGTTGGGGGGGGGGAATGTGTGTTGTTTAATTCATTATCTATTAATTACTACATTTTTATATCTTGATGTATTTTTGAATCAGAGGAAGTGCAGAAAAATGAGAAGGAGCTTTTCAGGGACTAAAACATTTCTGATACCAACACAATATATTCAAAATTGTGTGTGTGTGTGTGTGTGTGTGTGTGTGTGTGTGTGTGTGTGTGTGTGTGTGTGTGTGTGTGTGTGTGTGTGTGTGTGTGTGTGTGTGTGTGTGTGTGTGTGTGTGTGTGTGTGTGTGTGTCTGTGTGTGTGTGTGTGTGTGTGTGTTACAGGGGCTGTGTCTCAGGTGCTGGACAGTTTAGAGGAGATCCACGGTCTGACCGACTGCAGTGAAAAGGATCTGGATTTCCTCCACAGTGTTTTTCAGGACCAGCATCTCCACACTCTGCTCGATGTGAGTGACACAGCACACACACACACACACCACACACACACACACCTTCACCTCGTGTGTCCGTCACCACCTCACGCAGCTCCGAGTCGTCTGATTCAGTAAACGTCTTCACCTCTGGAAACAGGAAACTCTTACACAAAAGGAAGAAATGTGTTGTTGCATCAGCACAAACAGTGAAAACACATAAGTGACACGCACATCACCACAATCCTCACACACACACACACACACACACACACACACAATGCTTCCACAGTGTAACCAGAGGCAGCATCAAATCAGATCTGGTCCTTTATTTCCACACAGATATGAAATTCCAAACTCAAATCAGAAGCAGTGAGTCTGATTAGAGACGTTGAGACGTCACTGACTCAGTTCTGGTTCCAGAACCTCGGGTCCGACCCTCAGACGCGCTGGTTCACTCGCTACCAACAGGTCACAGACGAGCTTTAGACAGAGACGCTGTCAAATCTTAAAAAGTCAACCCGACAGGGAGCGAGCGTGAAGAGGCTGAAGCAGGTTTGATGTGATCGTCTCTGGTTCTGGTTTCAAGAAGCCGAGTTCTGAACAGCGTGAAGGTGAGGAGCGCTCACTCTGCAGCTTTTTCTGGAGACCAAAGTGTTCCCAGAAGTAGCTGAACTCTAAAAACTGAAACTCAGTCGTCTGATGATTCTTCAAACTTCACAGTAGAAAGATCAGACAGGTGTGTGCGACCTGTCAGGCTGGTACACACACACACACACACACACACACACACACACACACACACACACACACACACACACACACACACACACACACACACACACACACACGCACACTCACACTCACACGTGTATTTCTTCACACTTTGTCATAACTCTGTTTTCATGGTTTCTTTGTGACTCTGGGACCATGTTGCTCATGTAAATAGGAAATTGTCACTCATAGTGTTTGAGGAAGTGGATTCTTCTTACTAAATACACACCAATACATTTAATGTGAGCATTGCACAGACTCTGCAGCTGATGTGTTGCAGTAGAAAAACACCAAGTTTCTCTTTTTCTGCATATTTGACCATTTAAATGTCTGTTTTTAATGTTTTAGGACATCAAATATTCTACGTACTAAAAACCATATTGTTCACACATGAGTTTCTCAGTTCTAACAGATCTGCAGCTTGTTTGAGGCTTTCACAGTCTGTTGTGTTGAAGTGGTCGTCCCCTGCGAGTCTGACCCGCTCACGACTCGGAGACAAAGATCCTTTAGAAGCAGCAGAGACAGATATGAGATCCAAACGTTATCAGGAACACAACAGCATGGAGATCTCAGAGTCTCCGTTCTGTCCCGAGTGATCCTCACCTTCTCCTTCACACTCCTCCTGAGCAGAGGGGTCGTTCTGCTGAGCTCGAGCACTTTGGAGGTTTTCATGTCGATGAAATGAAGAATATAAAATGTTGACCAGACTGTTGATCCAGAAAATGTCCAGAGTCAGGAATGAAAATAGATAAATAGCTTTGTGTGATATTATGTTGTGTCTCGTTGAGAGGAGGTTAAAATGGGCTGCAGGAGAGTTTGTGTGTGTGTGTGTGTGTGTGTGTGGTGTGTGTGCGTGTGCGTGTGTGTGTGTGTGTGTCTCCTTTCACACCCTTGCTCTGTGAAGGGGGGGGGGGTCGGTCAGAAATCATCAGTGAAGGAACAATGGCTTCTATTGTCGGGGCCTCGGTGCCTCTCACAACAAGCCTCCGTCCCCTGTATGAGTGTGTGTCTGTGTGTGTCTGCGTGAGCCTCCACGCCGCTGACACACAGAGATCCAGTCGACGCTGAGCAGACGAGCCGCTGCCTTTGATAAGTCGTGTCTCGTTTGTACTCTGGATGCTTTTTCCCTGACAAACCACTTACCGTCTCCCGGGTGAGTGTGTGTTGTTCTCTGTCTCGTGTGTTTGCAGAGACGAGCTTTCTGCCGAGAGACGCCTGCAGCTCATTTGAAGTCAGCCCGGCTTCCCCCTGTGTGTGTTTCTGCCGTTTGACATGTATAATGAGGCACTTTAGTCAAGTGTGTTTGTGTTTGTATCCTCATATTCTGGTTTTCAAAGCTCCTCCGGCTTTTTCCTGGATGATGCAGGCGGTGTAATGAGATGTCTGAATTTGCTCATCACTCATAATTAGGATATTGTTCTGTTTCTCATCTCCGAATGAGAGGAGTCGTGTCTGTGCTGTTTGAACACAGACGTAATGAAATCAGGCTCGAAGGCTCATCTGCATTTCTGCATCTGTTGCTCAGAACAAAAATATAAATATTCATGTGTTAAATTGTTTGTTTTCTGCAGAATCATTGTGTGTTTTAGTTTCTGTTGAAAAGCTTTAGAGGTCAAAACTGTTTGTTTCACTTTGAACGAACACAGAAGGATGTTGACAACTCTCCCCTTGAAAGAACAAGTGTGTGTGTGTGTGTGTGGGTGTGCGTGTGTGTGTGTGTGTGTGTGTGTGTGTGTGTGTGTGTGTGGTGGACGACACACTGGGAATGATTCAGTCCTCAGGCTCTCAAATTTGTTTCAGTGGTGTTAAGAGGACATCCAGAGCGTATTGTGTTGTTGGGGTGTGTGTGTGCGTGAGACCTGTTTCGTTTGTGGCGTCATATCGTGGAGTCAGATATTCACCGAAAGAAGAGATGCACCGACCACCAAACCACAACATCCTGCTCCTCCTCTGCACTCGACCATCGTCCACACACACACACACACATTCTACACACACACATTCTACACACACACTCTACACACACATAACTCTCTTGTATTTGTTGTTACTCTAGTTTGCAGGTCGGACACGTGATGAGCTGTTTTTAGAGAATCACACAGAACCTCTCTAGATGAGTTTTGCAGCTGGTTCATTAAATGACTTTCTTTAAAACTTTTTAAAAAACAACATTAACAAACCACATTAATAGTTTGTATTTAGATTTGATCTGAAATAAGTTTGTATGTCAAAAACAGCCGAGATCGTTCCCATGACGTCCACATCACAGAGGTAATACTTAATGTTGCTTCTGATAAACAGATTTGTTCTGACAGAAGTTCAAAAGTCTAAAGACCAGTAATCAGATTCCAGGAAGCTAGTTGGTGATGAGCTCCCTCAGATCGATATCAATGTCCTGTGGCGTGGCGTGGCGTGGCGTGGCGTGCAGGCGTGGCGTGTGACGGAGTGAAATCCTCAGTGCAGCAGGTTCGATACAACAACCTGACGCTCGCTCTGATCTAACGTCTCTTTCTCGCTGTGACTGAACGCTTGTTCCCGTGGATTCAGACGAACAGTCTCTGCTCTGATTCGTGCGTCGTTCAGACTGTTTGTTAAAAACACCCACATCTGTCTGTGGCGGAGCTCGTACGAGTCGCTGCAGTTTATTAGTCAGCTGGGACTTTTACAAGCGCTGCTCTTGTGCCTGTCGACAGCTCCTGTTTGTTCACGGCTCAATGATGGAGGAGAAAAGAATGAAACAGGGAAAAAGAGCCGCTGCTGGAAAACAAATGAATAAATCAGAGTGTGAGGACGAGTGCAGAGTACGGAAGACTTCAGAATCCTTAGTTTGAACCAATTTACACTTTTTTAAGTATAAATATCTCAATCAGATGAGAGAGGGTTATGGTTAATAGAGTTAACAGGAAACAAGGTCCTTTTGAAAAACTACGATTCTGCTCAAATCCGATTTGCATCTTTTTCCTGGTTCATGGTTTCCTCTCCTCGTGACCTGATGTTACAAACATCTGGTAAAGTGTTTTCATATTAATGAATGATTCATGTTGCACAAACTTAAATGAATCTTAACTCATGGAAACAAAGTCAGAAGAGAATAATGTGTTGGTGTCACAAAGCAGCCGTCGGAGTCGGAGCTCGTTCGGTTGTTTTAATCTGCGACTGTCTTTTCTTTCAGCTCTACGATAAAATCAACACCCGGTCGTCTCCGCAGATCAGGAACCCTGCGAGTGACGGTGTGCAGAGAGCCAAAGAGGTGACACGCACACTGATCACACACGCCTGTGTCCCGGGCCGCTTCATGTGTCCTGCTGGTGTTTACTGATTCACTCGTTTCTGGCTTTTCTCTCGAATCTTTGAAGGAGACCTAATATACTTCAGTCGTGTTGTAAACATTGTATTTGCTCCCGCAGACGAATAAAGATTAGTTTATGACGGTAGAAATGTATTTTACCCGTCACGTTAACTTTTCCTGAGACGTTTTCCTCTTAAGTCGACATTTATCTAATTTCTTACTGTTGACAGAAGGAAATAAAGTAAAAGTATTTACAAACAGATTCTGATATAAAGACTAAATTCACAGTTATTAGCAGGTGATGGATGTTAAATGTACCAAACAAGACCCATCAAACTCTGAATACATATTTTGAGTTACTAGTTACTTAGCTTTAGTACAAGGCTGCTCCTCGGCCAATCAGAAGCTTCAATGAGGCCTGAGCTTCCTGTTTCAGCGGCTGATATCTGATGAATCTGCTGCAGTGGAGTCAGAGGCCCGAGGTGGGAACCAGTATAATAGGTCTCCTTCTGTTTGTTTCCTCTCGGTCACTGAAGCTCTAACTCATCTCCGCTCACCTGTTCTTTCCAAGAAGCTTTTCTCACTGTGCGTTGAGATGCTCGTCTTCATCGTGGCCTGAGATCTGTTCTTACTTCACATCGGTCGCTTATCGTGAGGATGAAACGGTCGTGAAGATTTGTTCTCGCTCTCAACGTCGTCAGCCATCAGAAGAAAAGCTGAATTTTATTAACTCTCTACATTCAAGGTTTGAAGCACATCATTGTTGCTATGGTTACGCTTGGCATCCTACTCTGGAGTGTCCGAGCACCTGAAGCTGTTAGTTTGAAGCCTCTGGGGGGGGCAGTGGAGTCTGGACACGTAAAACAAGAGATGTTTGGAAACGATGACCAAGTTCTCTCTCTGACCAGCAGGGGGCGACTCCTCTGGTAGTTTCTATAGAAGTCTATGAGATGATGTCTCTTCTTCTCACTTTATAACGTCAGTAATCACTTTCCTAAGGAGTTTTTGTCTCAGTCTCTAGTTTCAAGTCTTCTTCAAACAGCTGATGTTCATTTAGTGAGTTATGATCATTTAGAGTCAAACAGACCATAAAGCACTGGATGTGTTGGGGGGGGGTATCACAGAGTGACGTGAAAGAGAAGCGTGTACGAGGGGAAACGTGGATCAGCGGCTCACATGTTCACGTTTTTCTGCTTTTGCTGAGGGAGCAATTAAAAGGTCTGAGCAGTGAGTGAGTGGGCGGCGGCGGCGTCTTGAATCCCAGGGCTGTTGACACAGAAAGAGCCGTTTAGCTGAGCTCTGTTTTAATGTGGCTGGTGTCAGAGAGACCTGGCTCATTAACACCGCTCTGCCACTGAGCCGGAGCGTCGGCCTCACTTTCCTACTGAAATCAGTCTCCACGGATCAAGACGTGTGGGCGGAGCCACAACAGATGCAGATGTGAAGAGAACAGCACTTTAGTCTCAAGACTCCAGATATTGTCTTTTATTTGGTTTGTTAAGCTTCACAGACACTGAACCACAGCCGAGCCGAATAGAACAGGATTAATCTGAACGTAGTGGATATTCTTTAAATATATTTTAGTGCACAGAGGCTTTTATTGACAGGACAGAATCTCATCCTGAGATGTGGAGGCTTGGACCTGAACCTGCGGTTGCTGCAGCGTCTCAGAACCAAACCGATTTCGACCCAGTAGCTGTGGGTCAGCGGCAGCTCACCTGGTTCATCAGGGGCCTCACGTCTTCAGTCTGTGTGAACATGATCACATGACCTCTGCAGCAGAGTTAATACGTCACTTCCTGTCTCTGTCCTTGCACCCGGCTGCTCCAGCTCTCAGGACGGCTTCAGGTCAGTTGGACCTCAGATGACCTTCCTGTCTCGGCGGCTCCTTCAGAGACGTCCTCCTCCGTCTCCGATGATTCCTCCTGAAAGTGAAAAGCTTGACACTAACCTCTCTTGTTGGTCTAACGTCTGACGCCACTAACACAAACTTCAGCTCAGCTCTGTTGGAACTAATCTTTCTTGGAGTGACTCCTCTGCTTCGGCTGTAGATACTAATCTCCCGCCTCTTCCTCCTAACGCACAACCTGATCAAATCCTCTGGCGTTGATTAAAGACCGGGGGCGGAGTCATCGCCGACCTTTAAACTTTCATCTGAACAGCCTGTAACCTTCTGCCTGTGTCTTCCTCCACTAAAGAGTTCATCCCAAGACGAAGCAAGTGGCGCTTTGAAACATCTGGAATATGTAAGAGCTCATCACACGTTCACTCAGGAGGCATCAGAGCAGGTTCAGAGGAAACACCCACATCCTGGTGAACGTGTTTACACCACGACACCAGCTCACACAATCAGAATCAGGGTTAAATGTCAAAGTGACCGAGTCGGAGCCGAGGGGAGTTTCTCTCCTGCTCAGGAAACCTGATGCTTCTGAAACTCCGTCACTCGTCAGCTGGTTCTTCGACACCTTCATGATGTCATGTGACATTTGCATTACGCCCGCCTAGTGACACGCCCCCTAACAAAGCAGCTGGCTGACACTTCCTGGAAGCTGTTGTCCAATCACAACAGAGTGGAGCAGCTGACCAATCAGCGCAGACTTGGTGTTATCAGGAGGGGGGGGGGGGGGTCTTAAAGAGACAGGAGCTAAAAGCAAGTGTTAGAGACAGAGGCTGAAGAGAGGAGCTGCAGCGACGGACAGAGGATTCTGAACATCAGAGCATGAAAAGGTTTTAATGTCATAACTGATTTAAATGATCAACCTGAAGATGAGCAGATTATGTTTCCTTTAACCAACACACAGACGTTCACCCACAAGCCACTGATTGAGTCCATCATAACTCCACAGTGCTGGTTTCAGTGCCCCCCCCCCCCCCCCCCACATTCACCAGTCAGGCGCAACATAACTGGAGCTGACATCAAACCACGTCACGTCCAAAGGGCAAGAGGAGAAGGAGGAGGAGGCACCAAGTCCTGACCGGATTCCTTGGCCTCCAGAGATGGTGTCACATTGGCTGTGAAGTTGCAGGAGGCGGTGTCAGGGAGAGTTTGAAGGGGCGGGGGGGGGAGGCGGGGGGGCCTGCGAGGTGGTTGGGTCACTCTCGTTGCTCGGCCCGAGGTGCAGCAGGTAGAGTTTGATGCTGAGGCTGTGACTCTTGTTCTCTTTCCACGTCTTCAGGTCCTGGAAGAAATCTCCTGCTACTCAGAGAACCACGAAGCTAAAGAACTCAGACGGATACTGACGCAGCCGCACTTCATGGTGAGTCCAGAACACACACACACACGCACACGCACACACACACACACACACACACACACACACACACACACACACACACACACACACACACCTCTGGACCTCTCACGTAGAAGTGAGAAGAGGATCCTGTATCTGTCCTCAACAGACGCTTTAATCACAAGCGTTTTATTTCCAGTTACTCAGCAGCTTTTTGAACTTCCTGCTGTGACGTCAGAAACATCTGAAGCGAGAGAGAGACGAGTGTCAGAGGTTGTCGGCTTTATTCCCTTCATCCCGGTGGCTTTTACTGCAAAGGTTTTCATCTTCTTTCACTTGGGTCACAGAAGTATTCCAGATTACCGAGGTCACAGGGAGTTTTACCGTGTGCTGGTTTGACATCATGAGTTTCAAAAGCTCTGAACACGTTGAAACACCCGTTAGCATGATTGTATGATCCGGGGCTCCGAGCACTCATGGGTTAATCCAGTCAAGAGGAAGGGTTTCTGCTTGTCAGCAGCCTCCCTGCTAATCCCATCACATTAATGCATCTGAGGCCCGGCTCTGATCAATGGTCGGCTCGGTATCAGATGGACAGAGTGACAGGGAGGGGGCGGGGCCAGGGAGAATTAGAAAACATCAGCAGTCAAGATGGATGCCAGAGGAGCGGAGCAGGCTCTGAGGCGAGGGGGGGGGGGGGGGGGGGGGGGGGCGGTGATGGAGGTCAGTAAGGCGTGTCTGATGCGACGTGCTGTGTCGGGTCAGAGCCCTGACGGAGCGAGGGAGGAAAGGGGCTTGTTCCAAATTCCTGCAACTTCCACTAAGACACAGTTTCAGTGGGTTTAAATAGTTTTACAGAAGAAACTACGTGTGTGTGTTTGTGTGTTTGTTCCATCAAATCACTTCAGCATGCAGACTGAAGGAGCAGGGGATTGAACCTGTGACCCTCTGGAGAACGACCCACTCTACCTCCTGAGCCACAGACACCAAACAGAAACAATGCATTATTTCTTTCTCTCTTATCTTTCATGTCTTTGCCAGAATCTGCACAAAACACTATCATGAGTTCTTTCTGGACTCAAGTTCCATCTGATCACAACGTGTTGTGTAATGCTGCTGACAAACAAACAAACATGGGAGAACACATGACCCCGTGTTGGAGGAAGTCCTTCTCACACTCACTCACTCACAGCATGGGAGGATTAGTTAACCCCTTCACCTTGTCCTCATTAGGAGTCTCACACACTCACACACAGACACACACAGACACACACCACAGCGGCTGAGACATGAAGGGGATGGCAGCTTCTCAAAGTCTCACGTCAAACAACATCACACACGAAGAAGTTTCCAGGAGAAATTCCACAGAGAAAGTTAAGGTTGCGTGTGAGTGTGAGTGTGTGTGTGTCTGTTTGTGTGTGAGTGTGTGTTACTGAGGGAAGTCTCTCCTTTGTTGAGGTTTGATTCCCGTCTTCTGAAGTTCCGAGCGGTTTGTTAAAGTGCCACTCACGGGCTTCAGAGTCGAGCGCTGCGAGGCGGCGGCGACACGAGACTCGCGGCTCTAACTCAAAGTGACAGAGGAACCTCAGCCCAACGACACCTGAGGGAGAAGAGCCAAACTACCACAGAGTCAAACCGTTAAATCTCTCCTGCTGTAGAAAGACCTCTTCCTCTTCCCTCTGCCATGACTGTGTGTGTGTGACCTCAGGCGCTGCTGCAGGCCCACGACGTGGTGGCCCACGAGGTCTACAGTGACGAGGCTCTGAGGGTGACCCCCCCGCCCACCTCGCCCTACCTGAACGGAGAATCGCCAGAGAGCACCAACGGGACATGGACCTGGAGAACGTCACCAGAGTCCGTCTGGTGCAGTTCCAGAAGAACACGGACGAGCCAATGGTTCAGCTTCACACGTTTTCACACATTTAGACCGAGGCCACACTGCAGCTGTGTGGGGAGCTTCTGTCTCAGCCACTGATTCCAGATGTTTGGTGTGTGTGTTGCAGGGAATCACGCTGAAGATGAACGACTCGAACCACTGCATCGTCGCCAGGATAATGCACGGGGGGATGATCCACAGACAAGGTACAGGGTCACCGTTCAGGAAGCAGCCGGAGGACAGGAACGTTTCAGATCTTCAGATTTGTAAATCTTGAAAATGAGCCGTCAGAATAAAAACCTTTCCTTCATCTTAACGAGGAACCAACCGAGTGAAAAGAGGTTGAGCAGCTGGTTGGTTTCTGCTCTTGTGGTTGAAGGTGAAGATTGATGAAATTAAAAAGGTCTTCTCTGGTTTCTTCTCAGGAACACTGCACATAGGGGACGAGATCCGGGAGATCAACAGCATCAGCGTGGCCAATCAGACTGTGGAGCAGCTGCAGAGGATGCTGGTGAGTGGATCCCTGGAGATCCTCCGATTTCAGATCCATCCAATATTAACATTTCACAGGTTTTTAAAAGATTCTGTGTTTCTGTCAACTAAACGTGTGTGTGTGTGTGTGTGTGTGTGTGTGTGTGTGTGTGTGTGTGTGTGTGTGTGTGTGTGTGGTTGTGGTGTGTGTGTGTGTGTGTGTTGTGTTGTGGGTGTGTGTGTGTGTGTGTGTCCGTGGGCGTTTTTGTGCAGTCGGGTGTCTGCTGTGGTCTCTCTTTTTGTTTGTTCACAGCAGGGGATCGATGCGCATCCTACCTTTCATCTTCCTTCCCTCCTGCCCCTCTCCTCCTCCTCCTCCTCTCCTCCTCCTCCTCCTCCTCCCTCCTCCTCCTCTCCTCCCTCCTCCCCCTTCCCTCCTCCTCCTCCTCCTCCTCCTCCTCCTCCTCTCCTCCTCCTCTCCTCCTCCTCCTCCTCTCTCCTCTTCCTCTCTCTCCTCCTCCTCCTCTCCTCTTCCTCTCCTCCTCCTCCTGCTCTTCCTCCTCTTCCTCTTTCCTCTCCTCCTCCTCTCCTGCTCTTCCTCCTCCTCCTCCTCCTGCTCCTCTTCCTCCTCCTCCTCCTGCTCTTCCTCCTCCTCCTCCTCCTGACCTGGTTACTAACTGCTTGCCTGGTTACTGAGCGTGTGTGTGTGTGTGTGTGAATCTCGCTGTGTTTTGCTGGGTCATATAATCAGCACACCAATTTCACAACCAAGATACCGGAACCCCCCGACCACCCCCCCCTCCCGGTCCGGGACAAGCCACACCTCTTTGTGTGATCCCGTCCTTCTCCTGCCACACGCACACACACACACACCACACACACACACACACACCACACACACACACACACGCACACACACACACACCACACACACACACACACACACACACACACTCTGCAGAAATCATGTCGAATCCTTGTTTTGATTTTTGACTCTACAAATAATCATCGTGGAAATAACTCTTTGTTTATAGAACTTAATATTTAACTAGTTCTCTCATCAGTGACTCTTCAGAAATCAGATTTAAATCTTTTGGTCCCGTCACGTGACTGGCTCAGAGTCATGTGACTGTCATGTCTGTTAGCAATGACGTCATGGTCTCAGCAGCTTGTGTAAGTGCAGCGTCCCCCTGTGGTGATGTGAGGAAGTGCAGGCGGCTCCTGGTGTGTGTGTGTGTGTGTGTGTGTGTGTGTGTGTGTGTGTGTGTGTGTGTGTGTGTGTGTGTGTGTGTGTGTGTGTGTGTGTGTGTGGTGTGTGTGTGTGTGTGTGTGTGTGTGTGTGTGTGTGTGTGTGTGTGTGGTGTGTGTGTGTGTCGCTGACCTGTGTGTCTTATTTCAGAAAGAGTCCCCCACCACCTCCAGGCAGTCCCCTGCCAATGGCCACTCCAGCGTTAACAGTTCTATCTTGGTAAGGACCCCGTCCCCAGAACACAGACAGACACACAACCTCTCTCTCTGTCCCCCCCCCCCCCCTCTGCTGCGTCTCGTGTGTGACGTTGTTCTTCTCCATGTCCGTGTCTTCCCGTCAGTTGGTCTGTTTATCACGGGTTGAGTTTGTTTCTGTTCCGACGTCCGGTGCGTTTTCAAACCAGTAGAGGAACCAGTAGAGGAACCAGTAGAGTGGTGCCGTGCTGCTGATCCCTGAGTTGATCCCACGTCTTTCTCCCCGTCCGCCTGTTTGAGCCCAAAGCCCCGTGTCCGATATCTCAGTTTAAATTGGTGTGCCTGGTCCCGGCTGCTTTGTGCCGAGCTGCTCCTCGCGGCGCCGCAGGTGAAACACGCTCTCTGCTTCCCACTCACCCTGCTGACTTCCTGGAGTCGCTCTGTGTCTGAGCCCCGGACCGATGGACGGACGCTGGGGTCGTCCTGACGCTGCAGCTGCTTCGCTTGCTCTGCGCTCGCTTGGTTGCTCCACAGCTGGATCTGCTCCACAGCTGGATCTGCTCCACAGCTGGATCTGCTCCACAGCTGGATCGGCTCCACAGACTCTCACTCCTCTCCTTCTTCTCTCTGTCTTTTTTGAGAGGAGTAGTTAGCTGGAGATGCTTGTTTACGTCTGAACGACGCTTTGGTTTGACGTTTAAAGTTTTTTGTGTTTAACCTTTTCTCTCTGTCATCAATGGTTTTGTCCTCAGGACCTGCCGTCCACCATCCAGCCCAAAGGTCGACAGGTGAATACCTCCCTCACTCACCAGCTCCCTCTACTGCTCAACGCTTCCCTTTACACACAAGTGTGTCTCTGACTTCACAAACCTCTTTCTGCTTCGCTGCACTTCTCAGGATCATTTAAATTCTATAACTTGCACAGCAACACGCTGCAGCTGTGATCGTTCCTCTGCAGCTGTGTTTGTACTGATTTGAAGAGGTGAAAGAAACCGTAGATCCAGACTCACACGTCTCACTGATCCTTCTCTTCTCACCTGTTCTCTTCACAAGTCTTCACACGTCACAATATCTTCCAGAGCTCAGTTACATATCAGGAAAGTCATTTTCAAATAAAAGAAGTGACCTGATCCAGAGGAAACCCCTTGTGAGTCCCCCTCAGTGGATTCAGGTCAACTTACAACAAATCCAGCAACGTCTTTCAGCCTAAACCATTTCCCTGAAAGAGTCTCTGGTGTTTCTCAGTGTTGCACATTTAGCTGTAAACAAACCTACGATCACTGTTCACCAGGGAACAGATTTTAGTGATTAAAGTATTTATATGTTCTCATTATT
Source organism: Reinhardtius hippoglossoides (assembly GCA_006182925.3). Classification (NCBI taxonomy): domain Eukaryota; kingdom Metazoa; phylum Chordata; class Actinopteri; order Pleuronectiformes; family Pleuronectidae; genus Reinhardtius; species Reinhardtius hippoglossoides. Next base: position 1,067,801 of record CM031682.1, on the reverse strand, counting down.
TCTCTGAATGTCTCTGGTTTAAAGCGGAGACTGTCTGAACTCTAGAGCCTGAATCCGTGTGAGATCAGATCTGACAGAGTAGAGCTCCACCACCTTTCTTTAAACTGTGTGTGGTAATAATGGCACAGGCATCGTCGACCCTGCAGAGTCTAGAGATCCTAACCACTGATCCCAGTCAAACATCCCCTCATCCCCACTAAGTGATGGTGACGTCTCCCCGACTCTGCTGTACCCCTCGTCTCATCATGTTCACCTCCCCGACTCAAATCATCCATTTCCCCTGATGTAATCCAATGTTACTCAGTAAATCAGAGGCGAGTACAACAAGTTCCCCGCGATCAGACCTGGGGTCAGATCCCAGCTGGTCAGAGCAGGTCTGAGTGGGGCTCCTTTAGTTTCACAGTGTGAAGACAGTTTGTCCTGGAGCCCATTTGGAACCCCCCCCCAACCCTCTGACCTGCTCCAGTTTAAACATATTATGATGATACGATCTTCCGAACTGTGGATTTATTCCTTCTGAGTCATTGTTAAACTCTCACTGGGTCAAAACATCCTTTTCTCTTTATGTAAAACAAAAGTGAAACTCTGCAAATAGTCAAATTATCAGTGACACACAAGAAAATACTAAAACTTAAACTTTACAATCTGACACGTTCAGGATGTTCGACACCAGGAGGCAGAGGAACGGTGTAATTAGAGCTACCACCAGCAGGAGGCAGCAGTTCCACAGTTTTACCTTTAAATTGTCTCTTTATGTTGAAGGAAGTAACATTTCAAAATAAGAGTAAGAAGTTTAACTGGACCCCCGCTCCCCCCCCCCCCCTCCTGCTGTTGAACATCCCTTTTACTGCATGACGTGTGTGATGCTTTTACGTCCTAGATTGTGTCCAGACCTCCAATCAAGGACAAAATGTCTGTGAAGGTAAGAGCCCACTCCCCCCCCCCCCCCCCCCCCCCCCCCAAACCTCTACAGTTCAGCCTGAAACCCGTCGAGCAGCTGATCAACAAACAGCTGAGTGTTGTTTTGAACCACGTCCACCATGTCTGTGCCGTTAATTACCGGTGTGGTGAGAGGCTCATTAACGCCCAGCAGCGTCTGGGCTCATGTCACCGGAGGAAGCTCTTCCCTGGAAACCAGCGTCCAGCCTGGCAACCAAACCCCCCCCCGCCGGGATCCCACCCCCCATGAGAGTCCCCTGCTCAATCCTCACGATGCTAGAAAGGAAAAGTCCATCGTGTTCCTGCTGCTCTCTTCCTGACTCATTTCTCTTTCTTCTTCATCTTCTTCTTTCACTCGAAGCATCAATGACTGTTTTTAAAAACCCAAACCGCCACAAGCACCGAGCCCCCGTGAGCCCAGCGCTTCTAATGTCGGTTCTCCTGCCCACAGATCTACGTGCGGGCCCAGTTCGAGTACGACCCCTCCAAAGACGAACTCATCCCCTGCAAGGAGGCCGGCATTCGCTTCCAGGTGGGCGACATCGTCCAGATCATCTCCAAGGACGACCACAACTGGTGGCAAGGCAAACTGGAGAACATGAAGAACAGCACGGCCGGACTCATCCCGTCACCGGAGCTGCAGGAGTGGTGAGAGAAACACACACTCACGGGCTGATGATGACAAAACAACTGTTTTACTCCAGTTAATTCAACACTGTTTGTAGATTTAGACCTTTTACCAACAGCTCCGACTCAAGACTCAGACTCGAGACTCAGACTCGAGACTCAGACTCGAGTCCCAACTCCTGTGGTACCTCAGAATAATCTCAACCTGTGTGTGTGTGTGTTTCAGGCGAGTGGCGTGCATCGCCATGGAGAAGACCAAGCAGGAGCAGCAGGCCAGTTGTACCTGGTTCGGCAAAAAGAAGAAACAGTACAAAGACAAGTATTTGGCAAAGCACAACGCAGGTACACACACGCACACGCACACACACACACACACACCACACACACACACACACACACACAGCATGTACACAAAACAAGGTCATGACCATCATTCCTTGAGTGCATGTACAGTATGTTTATATAATGTTTATGTGATTGTGAGAGCTTGTGGGTTAGGGGTGTCTGTCTCTGTCTCTGTCTCTCTCTGTCTCTGTCTCTGCTGTCTGCTTTCTCTCCTGTCTGTCATCCGCCTCTACGCTGTCCCCTGTCTCTCCTGTCTCTCTGCTGTCTGGTTTCTGTGTCTCTCTCTTCTCGTACTCCTCTCTCCTCTGCTCTCCTCTCTCTCTCCTCTCTCGTACCTCTCTGCTCTCTGCCTTGTCTTGTCATGTCCTCCATGTTTTTCTGTCTGTCTGCTCTGTCTCTTCTGTCTCTGTCTCTCTCTCTCTCTCTCTCTCTCTCTCCTTCTCTCTCTCTCTCTCTCTCCCTGTCTCTTCTCTCTTCCCTGTTCCTGTCTGTCTTCTGTCTGTCCTCCTCTCGTCTCGTCTCTCGTCTTCTCTCCTCTGTCTCTCCCTGTCTCTCTCTGTCTGTCTGTCTGTCTCTGTCTCTCTCTGTCTCTCTCCCTGTCTCTCCCTGTCTCTCCCTGTCTCTCTCCCTGTCTCTCTGTCTGTCTCTCTGTCTGTCTCCCTGTCTCTCTGTCTCTCTCCTCTCTCTCCTGTCTCCCTGTCTTCCCTGTCTGTCTGTGTGACTTGTATGTAACAGGATCTTGTAGCGTTCGTCTCCAGTGACATGAAAAGCTGCCGCAGCAGAAATCTTATCTGAGCTCAGGAGCTAAATGTTAGAGAGAAGTGCTTCAGCTGGTTGGTGCATTTTGAATCGCACCAAGGGTCTGTTCAGTAAGTGTGTGTGTGGTGTGTGTGTGTGTGTGTGTGTGTGTGTGTGTGTGTGTAGTCCACTACTCAGATGTCACTGCCATGTGTCGGGCCGTGTGACGGGGCTGAGGGGGGGAGGGGGCAGACACGTGTGTTTGGGCAGAACCATGGAGTTAACACGGGGGGGGGGGGGGGGTGTTTCTGCTCTGGAGGGTGGTTCAGTCCAGGCTGAGGGTGAAACGTGTTCATTATGTCACCTTCATTCTAAAGCATGCCACATATCAGAGCATGAAAGTCCTGATGATAAACCTGAAGCTGTGACTCATCACGAGTCTCATTGAATTCAGGGAGTTGAGATAAAGACGTTTCCTGGAGATTCACTGCACTGAAACCATTCGTCACAATTGACTAAATGAACAAAGGGTTAAAATGAGTTTATATTTTATGGACGAAAGGGTTTAAATCTTATTGTTAAAACTGTAACATGATTGTAAGTGTTGTTTTAGTTATGAACACTTTTCAAAAGACGAACCTGTAAAACTCAGTCAGCTGTTTGAACTATTCCCAGGAAACCATCATTATCAAACCCCCTGAACCCTGCGGCCGGTTGTCGTCGCCTCTGACAACAACAACAGTGTGTTGTGTGTCCGCGCGCACAGCTGTTGTATCTTGTTGTGTGTGTTGTGTATTTCTGCTGTGTAACCGACCCCTCCTGTTCATCTTTCTCGCTCTCTCCTCCTGAACGGCTGCTCTGCATGTAAGTAACAACCAGTGACAGCGAAACTCTTTTCTTCTTCTTCTTCTTCTTCTTCTTCTTCTCTGTCTGAAACCAGCCGTCACTGCTCAGGCTTCACTTTTGTTTCTGTTGATGTTCAAACAACAGAAGTTTGAGACAAAACTGAAACTGTAGTTTCTCAGTTTGTTGTGATGTTCAGTTAGAACTTGTTGTTAGAACTTAGTTCAGGTTTAAATAGATTCACAGATGATGTCGTTAATAACATAATAAATGAAGATGGACGACACGTCTCCGCTTCATCGCACCGCGAAGCTAAAAGGATACGAACACTGCAGCGATGACATCACAATCTGTCTAGGTCCCGCCCATACACACCCGACCAATCAGGAGTCAGTCTCAGCTGTCAGTCATCACGTCTCCGCCTGTTTTCAAATAACTGATTCAAACCAAACTGATCAGAAACTTGAACAAACCTCAGAGAGATGAGAACGAGCTGAACCGACAGAAACATCTTTAAACGTTTATTAACGTCTACTCTGATAGTTTAGTTTGGTCCATGTCCAGTAACATGGAGGAGGAGGTTCTGACCTGTGCTGCAGGTCAGAACCTCCTCCTCCATGTCCAGTAACATGGAGGAGGAGGTTCTGACCTGTGCTGCAGCCGGCTGTCGGTCATTCAGTTCATGGTTCAGGAGACACAAGTTCAAACCAGGAGTGAATGTGATCCGGTTCAGATCCAGATTCCAGACGTGTTTTAATTTCATGTGTAAACGAGTCAGTGGGACCAGCAGCTGCTCTGCAGACCAGGAACCCAGTGACTGGTGGGGGTCGTGTTCCACTGGTCAGCAGGGGAAGGCTCGGGTTACAGAGTGAAGAGCTCCACACGTGAAGAGCTCCACACGTGAAGAGCTCCACACGTGAAGAGCTCCACACGTGAAGAGCTCCACACGTGAAGAGCTCCACACGTGAAGAGCTCCACACGTGAAGAGTTCCACACGTGAAGAGTTCCACACGTGAAGAGCTCCACACGTGAAGAGCTCCACACGTGAAGAGCTCCACACGTGAAGAGTTCCACACGTGAAGAGTTCCACACGTGAAGAGCTCCACACGTGAAGAGCTCCACACGTGAAGAGTCCACACGTGAAGAGTTCCACACGTGAAGACTCCACACGTGAAGAGCTCCACACGTGAAGAGCTCCACACGTGAAGAGTTCCACACGTGAAGAGCTCCACACGTGAAGAGTTCCACACGTGAAGAGCTCCACACGTGAAGAGCTCCACAACGTGAAGAGCTCCACACGTAAGAGCTCCACAACGTGAAGAGTTCCACACGTGAAGAGTTCCACACGTGAAGAGCTCCACACGTGAAGAGTTCCACACGTGAAGAGCTCCACACGTGAAGAGTTCCACACGTGAAGAGCTCCACACGTGAAGAGTTCCACACGTGAAGAGCTCCACACGTGAAGAGTTCCACACGTGAAGAGCTCCACACGTGAAGAGCTCCACACGTGAAGAGCTCCACACGTGAAGAGCTCCACACGTGAAGAGCTCCACACGTGAAGAGCTCCACACGTGAAGAGTTCCACACGTGAAGAGCTCCACACGTGAAGAGCTCCACACGTGAAGAGTTCCACACGTGAAGAGTTCCACACGTGAAGAGCTCCACACGTGAAGAGCTCCACACGTGAAGAGTTCCACACGTGAAGAGTTCCACACGTGAAGAGCTCCACACGTGAAGAGCTCCACACGTGAAGAGCTCCACACGTGAAGAGCTCCACACGTGAAGAGTTCCACACGTGAAGAGCTCCACACGTGAAGAGTTCCACACGTGAAGAGCTCCACACGTGAAGAGCTCCACACGTGAAGAGCTCCACACGTGAAGAGCTCCACACGTGAAGAGTTCCACACGTGAAGAGTTCCACACGTGAAGAGCTCCACACGTGAAGAGTTCCACACGTGAAGAGCTCCACACGTGAAGAGTTCCACACGTGAAGAGCTCCACACGTGAAGAGTTCCACACGTGAAGAGCTCCACACGTGAAGAGTTCCACACGTGAAGAGCTCCACACGTGAAGAGCTCCACACGTGAAGAGCTCCACACGTGAAGAGCTCCACACGTGAAGAGTTCCACACGTGAAGAGTTCCACACGTGAAGAGTTCCACACGTGAAGAGCTCCACACGTGAAGAGCTCCACACGTGAAGAGCTCCACACGTGAAGAGTTCCACACTGAGCGTCACAGCGTCGTGATTTAATGAGAATAAAACTCTGCACGTCGGCTTCTGATGAATAAAACAGATTTATTAAACTCATTCAAATAAATATCTCAATCCCATCCTCAGTGAAAAGTTCCATGTGCTTAGTTTGGACAGTCTGAGTCATCCAGATGTTCCAGACGTGCTCCTCTCAGTTCCTCTCAGTTCCTCAGCCTGACCCCTCTCTCTCCTCCAGTGTTCGATCAACTAGACCTGGTCACGTATGAGGAGGTGGTGAAGCTTCCTGCCTTCAAGAGGAAAACACTCGTTCTGTTGGGTGAGTCTTCCTCGTTTATTCTAGTTTTTAATGATTAATAAGAAGATGATTCTGAAGTGGACCCGTCAGAACTCTTCATCACGTCTCTGTGTCTTCATCAGGGGCGCACGGCGTCGGCAGGAGACACATCAAGAACACGCTCATCACCAAGCACCCCGACAGATTCGCTTACCCCATCCCACGTGAGTCTCAGTCCCTGAAGCAGCATGGCTGCTGTGCACGGGAGGAAGTGCAACCTCTCACTTCCTGTGTGCGTCCCACAGACACGACCAGACCTCCCAAGAAGGACGAGGAGAACGGGAAGAACTACTTCTTTGTTTCCCACGATCAGATGATGCAGGACATCAGCAACAACGAGTACCTGGAGTACGGCAGCCACGAGGACGCCATGTACGGGACGCGGCTGGAGACCATACGGAAGATCCACCAGCAGGGACACGTAGCCATCCTGGACGTGGAACCTCAGGTGAGTGTGTGTCTTTGTGTGTGTGTCTGTGTGTAGGTGTGCTTAAGTGTGAGTTTGAAGTTGTGCTGAATCTAACACCTGATCTCCATCAGGCCCTGAAGGTCCTGCGAACAGCAGAGTTCGCCCCGTACGTCGTCTTCATCGCCGCGCCAACAATCACACCAGGAATCAATGAGGTAACCACACACACACACACACACACACACACACACACACACACACACACACACACACACACACACACACACACACACACACACACACACACACACACACACACACACACACCACACACACACACACCAGATGAATTTTAATCCGACCGCTGAAACCAGTTCAAACAAATTCACTGTTGAGGTTTTATTAGAAAATCATATTGTTTCACTTTTCAAACAAGATGTGATTAAAGGTTTATTTCTCAGTGATTCCTTGAAAGAGGGAAAAATTATATATAATATTACACAGAAAACTCAACAGAATCTGTCTTTATATGATTCAGTGACTTTTAAAATAAAAAAATGCAGCAATAACAATAAATCAGTTCTCATCAGAAAATCAGTTTCAGTTTTTTTAACAGTTTGTGACATAAACAAATAAAAACATAAACTTTGTCGTAAACAAAACGTCTTTATAGAATAAACGTTAATTAACCAGATCTTTTACAAAATGAACTGATTCATCTGTTAACAACATCAATATTTGATTTAATCAAAACTCTTTTGAATACTCTGTTCTCTATTCCATTCAGATTTGGTCTTGATATAACTCTCTGCTCGTCACTCCATCTTCTTCCTCTTCTCTGCACTCGTTTATTTTTCCTTGCTGCATGCGTTTGTTTCCCCCCCCCCCCCCCCCCCCCCCCCAGACACCTCGGTGGTGTCGAACGCTTCCTGTGAGTAAAACCTGACGGGACGACGTGTTCTTCTTCTTAGTCGTGTGTGATTCTGGAGTTTAGTTTGTCCAGCTCGCGTCCTCAATAGTGACGACCTCAACACACTGTGACTCTGACACACCACACACCACACACACACACACACACACACACACACACACACACACACACCACACACACACACACACACACACACACACACACACACACACACACACACACACACACACACACACCACAGCTCCAGCTTGTCGAGGTCCTCAGAGTTTCTCCCTTTGTTCTTTCTGCGTGTTCTTCTCTCTGCCCTCTTCATCGTGTGCTGCTCCTCTTCCTCCTGCAGGACGAGTCTCTGCAGCGGCTGCAGAAGGAGTCTGAGATCCTGCAGAAGACGTACGCGCATTACTTCGACCAGACCATCATCAACAACGAGATCGATGAGACCATCAGGCACCTGGAGGACGCCATCGACGTGGTGTGCACCACCAGCCAGTGGGTTCCTGTGTCCTGGGTCTACTGACCTCCTCCTCCTCCTCCTCCTCTTCCTCCTCCTTCATCTCCTCTTCCAGCTCAGAATAACGTCAGACTAATCAAAGCGATGGGAAACATTTCTCCACACTGCACTTGATCGGAGAAACACCCTCAGCGTGATTGTGACAGCGACCACAGCGCCCAACGGAACCCTGCGGCGGCGCCGCGGCAGAACCCACGGCCGCCGGCGATCGGACGACCTCGTCATAGTGTTGTATAAAACCAGAGTAAACTAAAGTGAATATTGTCGTGTCTGTTCTAGCTAGGAGGCGACATTTCTGTAGATGTTTGTTTTAAAGAGACAGTACTGTGTCCCCCCCCCCCACAAACACACGGCTACGTCTTCTCATCGTACGTGGATCACTTCCCTTCATTCTGTTTTCCTCTTTTCTTTTCTGAACCGTGACTCCGACCTCTCGTTCCACCAGGTACTGTCTCTTCTAAACGAATCCATTAATGTTTTAGAGATTTGAATGAGGTTATCATGCATGTGGACATTTGCAAGCTTCCATGCTGTCAGCCAGTCAGTGTCCCCCCCCCCCCCCCCCCATGTCCCTCTGTGAACCTCAGAGAAACTAAAGACGAAAAGAAGAAAAGAAAAAACATTCCAGGGGTTTGAAGTCTGAGCAGAATCCCGACGGCGAGACGGCAGCGACGGAGCCGCACGCTGACACCTATGCACATCCTTTGCATTTTGGGTGACATTTCTAAAAAAAACAAACAGATTTATTAAAACGAAAAGTATCGAACATGTAGTGAGATGTGTTTGTAAAAAAGAAAATCAAATAAAAGTTTCAATTTTTCTCTTTTTGACCCGTCACACACAAATCATTTTATAAAAGAGTTTCATCGAGTTTAAGAATCTGTGAGAGGTGATGATGATGATGATGATGATGAAGAGGAGGCAGTGAACGCATCTGAATCATGAGGTTATGAACATAACAATGAAGATAAAACATTTCTTTATCTATAATTCTTTTGTGTTGGAAACATGAAGCTCAGAAACTTTTCTTTATCTAAAAATCCAGACGAAGGAAAACGAATAAACTCAAATCTTTTACTCAAGTGACAAAACAAAATCCTTTGAAGGAAAAAGTACAAAAGTATTAACAAAATAAGTAAAAATATTGTTCTACAGGAAAGTCAATATTTATATATATATTATATATTTTCAATTAAAAAATGATTGGCAACTATTTTCTCTTTAAAAATCATTTTTAAACATTTGTTGGTTTCAGGTTCTCTTTGTTTCTTATTCACTTTCACGTGGTAATAAACTTAATAGCTTTTTTCAGCTGTCAAGTATAAAAGATAAAAAATATTCCTGAAGACGATTAACAAACTGATATTAAAGGAAAAAGCCTAACGTGACATTTTATGACATTTGTGCGGCTGCGTTTCATATCTGAGGAGAACGTGCACTCGGCTGAACTCTGAGTTTTGTGGTTTCAATCAACCCGAGTGCTGGAGCGAGCCGGCGCCGGGTCACAGCTGTAATCCGGCAGCTTTAAAGTGAACAACCGGTGACTGAGGACAGATGTTCAGACTTTTATCAAATTCTGTTAAAAGGAAAATGGCCTCGTCTCCTCTGTTCGAGTCGGAGACGTCAGGAGCGTGAATCTAAACGTCCTAGTTTCAGGTTTCTCTGTTAGAAAGTGAAGAAATGTAAAGTTGTGTGAACCAAAGACTTTAAATACAGATGAACACCTCTTCTCCACTTCCTCCCACCATCCAGAAACTAACCTGTATGTTATACTGTTCTATACAGATTCATAATTTCATCTAATTTACACAAAAGCATCAAATCTTCCTCAGATAAGGAGCCGACACATAAAGTGGCAACAAAAGAAAAGACTTCAATCTTTAAATGAAATATCCTCAGGAAGCAAATTACCGGTCAGGTCCAATAACTTGTTCTCTAGATGTGAGTCAGTGTCACACTTGAATATTAAATGGAAAATACTGAGAAGTGTTTCTGGATTTCAGAGCTCTGTGTGTGAGGTGCAGCTTCCAGCTTCCAGCTTCCAGCCTCCAGTCTAATCCCACATTAAAGGGCCATCGGGCCGATGTGCAGATTAACTGCTGCGTCGGCGCTGGAGCGACTGAGGGTCACGGAGCAGACGAGTGACAAGTTCAGCAGAATTTATTTTATTTAGAAAACAGCGACAGAGCGAAGTGGAATCGGACCGAACTCACATTCACCAGGAAACAACACGACCGAGCACAATTTATCTGGTTTGTACTTTTCTATCGTTTCCCGCTGCTCGTCGTGGATCTACGATCGAGAACTTTGAGGAGCGCAGGAAACCTGAGAGCTTCTCTGACACGTTCCCTCCCCCACAGACCAGCGGGCATATGGTGGTCACACCCACTACGCCCCCTGTACGGGGAGAGATCACGTCCATAAAGATGAAACCGTCCGTCCATAGGAGGCAGAAGCAAAGTCTCTCCGCTCGCCGCCCGATGTCACGGAGCCGCGAGCAATAAGAAGATTAATGCATTTACAGAAACAAGCTGCGGAGCCGACATGAAGAGGAAGGAGCAGCGAGGACATCTGTTCAGGAGATAACGACTTCTTCACGTTACACATTCAGCCGATGAAACACCAAGAAAACACTCCCACACATTACATCACGTTAATTCAAATGAGTTATTATGCAACACAAGGTGGACGTTCACGTCGCCGCATTAATCCGCTGTTTGAAGTCAACACCTGCTGCAGGAGATGAGTCCGAAGCCGACATGTCGATAAATATCATAGATTATTGGACGTAAACCTCGGGAGTAGAAACATCGTCAGTCTGCGAACAACAAATCCTTCGTTCGGCCGAGCGTCGACTTCTCCTTCATCTCATCGGCAATTTGAAAATCTACTTCCTGGTTCCTCAGCTCCTCATGTGCAGTAAAGACCAGCGTGAGCATCTGACCGGCCAATCGCAGCGAAGAGGAGCCAGCCCACGGTGAAGCCGACAAGTGATTGGCCGGCCCCCCGACCTCCGACCCCCGAGGAGAGCTGCCCCTCCTCCAGCAGCGTCCCGTTGCGGAGGCTCTCGGTCCCGTTCCCCATCTCCTCCCGGAGCTCCTGCTGCAGCAGCTTGGAGACCAGGCTGTTGAAGCGGTTCTCGGTGGTGGAGGCGACCTCCGAGGAGGCCGTGGTCAGGTTCAGCTCCCCCGGGTCCAAGCAGGAGCCGTTCACCTTGGCAAAGACCACCTCGCTGAGGTCCAGGCCCGACACGGAGGAGGGCGAGGAGCAGGGGATGTGCCGCACCAGCTTGTAGCTCTCCATCCACTCCTTCAGCCACTTGAGGGAGCAGTCGCACTCCCAGGGGTTCCTGAAGAGGAAGAGTTGGGCCAGGAAGTAGACGGGCTGGAACACGGGGAAGGGGAGGGAGGTGAGGTTGTTGCTGTTCAGGTGCAGCGTGAGGAGGCTCGTCAGGTTCTCGAAGGTTCCCTCCTCGATGAACAGCAGCTGGTTCCGGTCCAGGTAGAGGGTCTCCAGCTCCACCAGGTCGCCGAACCAGGTCCTGGACACCTTGATCAGACGGTTCCCGCCCAGGTTGAGCATCTTGAAGCAGCTGAGGCCCTTGAAGGCGAATTGAGGAAGATCAGTCAGCAGGTTGTCGTTGAGGTAGAAGTTCTCCAGCCGCAGCAGGTCCTGGAAGGCCTGGTCGTGGATCACGTTGATCCGGTTCTCCTGGAGATTCAGGTACCTGAGACAAGAAGACGTTTCAAAACCTGAACTGAGACTGAATCCGCTTCTTTGTGTTTATGTATAAACATTTTGACTTATGTATTATCTTTACTGAGTTTTTATTTCACAGTATCGTACTGTAACTTATCGTATCTGTAACTGACTTGAGCCCGCCCAGGCCGAGCAGCGAGTTGTAGGCCACGGCCTCGATCCGGTTCCTCTCCAGGTAGATGTGCGTGAGGTTCTCCATCCCCCTGAAGGCCCCGGGGATCCTCCTGAAGTTGTTCTCGATGCAGAACAGCTCCCTCAGCGCCGGCTGCTCGAGGAAGATCCGGTCGGGGATGTTGAAGAGGTTACAGTCAGACATGTCCAGACGCACCAGCTTCTTCAGGCCCGAGAAGGTCCGAGTGTGGAGGTAGCTGATGTACTCGTTGTGAGCCATCTTCAGCTCCACCAGGTTGGAGAGGCCCTGCAGGACGAGAGGCTCTCTTTAGATTCAGGACGGTTGAGATGAAGAGTTAAATATGAAGCTCTGCAAACGATTGAACTCATAATGAATCCATCAATCATCTGCTGAGGAGACAAAGATTCACTCGGAGGTTTGGACAAAGTCAAAACATCTGAAAGAACATTTCTCTCTATTTTCTTCTGTTTTACAAACCGAGAATCGAGAAATAAAGAACAAAGAATAATGAATAAAGACAGAATATTGGGGATGTGGTCAGTGGGAGTCGGGCCGCGGACCTTGAAGGCTCCAGGAGTGATGAAGGAGATGTTGTTGTGGCCCAGAGACAGAGACCTGAGTGACGGCAGCGTCCCGAACGCTCGCCACGACAGGAACTTGAGCCGGTTCTTGTCCATGTTGATGGCGGAGGCCTCGCAGGGAAACTCTTTGGGCAGCTCAGCGAGGCCGGAGCGGTCGCACAGGACGCTGCAGCTCCTCTCCTGAGTGCAGGAGCAGAACTCCGGACAGGCCCGGACACACGCCCACCGGGCCAGCGCCGCCTGGGGCAGCAGGCACAGCACGGACACTGGAGGTCAAAGACAACAAGACACCAAGGTCAAAGCATCAGAACAGAAGAACACAACTTTAAATGTTTTTCACAATCCAAACAAACTGTAAATCCACAATTCTTTATCCGTAGATTCATCATTTTGTCTAAAACAGATCCAACAAACTGTGAAAATGAAAAAAGATCCACAAAATCTCCTTTTCTTCAAAATGCCTCAACAAGTAAAAACTGCAAAATGTTCTGTTTCCATCATAAAAACTAAGAAAATATGAATTTGAGAAGAAAATGTTGGAAAACCATGATCTCTTAATTCAGAGCCGAGAAGGGAACTGACCAGTGAGGTGAGACGCATTCTGGGATGTCTCATTGGACGGCCAGGATAACAGACTGAACACAGGAGAGAAGACTCGTGAATTATGTAAATATGGGTCAAAGCTGCTGCTGGATGATCATCTGCTGCTGAAGTTTGAATCTTTGAAGCTTCAGCCTCAGAGAATCATCTCAGAAAATACTTGAACAACGCGAAGTGAATGAAATGAGCAGTCAAGAAACGACACATTCACAACCACAAACAAACACATCACACCACACACAACACACACACACACACAACACACACACACACACACACACACAGGTTAAAGTCAGAAACGTTCACATCTCTTTGTCCTAGTTTTGTCTCTTTGTAGTTGATCTGTCTCTTTGTCGCTTTTACTTGATTTACAGTCGTTTGGAATCTCTGAAGACGGAAAGAGACGCATGTTTCTCATTTGTAGCCGGTCTCTGTCTCTTTGTAGCCAGTCTCTGTCTCTTTGTAGCCAGTCTCTGTCTCTTTGTAGCCGGTCTCTGTCTCTTTGTAGCCGGTCTCTGTCTCTTTGTAGCCGGTCTCTGTCTCTTTGACGTCATCTTGTCTCTTTGACCTGAGCTCTGACTGTCACACAGTCCCTGACATTCAGGGCCCTGTCGGCCTGTTTTCATTCATCCATGAGCAGAACTGTCGAGCTGAGCAAACACGCAAACACACAAACACACAAACACACAACACACACACACGGAGGAGACAAACCTGTCGATGTTTCCAGACGCTCTCGTGTGTTAACGTTCGTCCACGTTTCCTCACACGAGTCCATTCTGCTCCACATCGGTCTGATCAGGGAGCGCTGCTGCAGACAAGCTGCTCTGATGATGAAGAGTAGGTGGTTTTTACACTTCATCCTCCCCCTACACACACACACACACCAAAAAGCCATCTCTTAATGGCAGTGAAATCCCCTGGATGGGGGGGGGGGGGGGGGATGGGCAGGATTACAGAAGTAAAGCAAAGCTTTTAGATCAAACCACGATGCAGAGCGGTAACTTAGAAACACACAGATCACACACAGATCACACACACACACACACACAGACACACACACAGCATGAAGCTGGAAGTGAAACTAGTGAGGAATGCAGATGTTGGATTAGAGGATCATCTGATGACAGAGAAGATCAATACAATTTGTTAAATAAGATTATTTTCTTTCTCCTCAGAGACGAGTCTGTTCCTGACACACACACACAAACACACACGCACACACACACAGGTTTCATCTCTGGATCTGTTTCTCTCTTTTCTTGTTCTTGTTCCTCGATGTTGTCACATGAACCATCGGTTCCAAACAGAACCTCTGAGAACCCAACTCGTTACAGCCTGGAGAACATGTTCCTGCTGGGAACCGACTTCACATTCAATGCTCTGAACCAGAATCAGGTGAAAGAACCTGAAGAGCTGTTTCCTTTGTAGGTTCTTGTGTCTGAAGGCATTTTGAGTCTTTGTGTAAAGTTAACACTTCATCCAGAGGCTCGCCCCCCCCCCCCCCCCCCCCTGTGACCCCCGTGACCCCTGGGCCCGTTCCTTCAGGAGTTCAGACTTTAAACGTCCCTAAAACCGTATTTTCAAAATGACACAGAAATTACACAACAGGGTATTAATGGGTGTTTGTGGCTCGGCGGTTATGAAACGTGCTCAGCACATTAGAGACCACGTGACCTTTCAGGAAAAACCCTCCGAAAAACTGGAGTAAACCCGTTGTTCCTGCAGAACGAGCGACAGGAACCGACGCTGCTGTTCAGCCTGGAGAACCTTCTGCGACAGGAAGGTTCAGTCCACATGTTCACCACCTCTCTGCACATCTGGCTTCCACGACAGCTGTGGGACATCCCTCTGGCTCGGGGTCGTCTGGTGGTCGGCTCACCGGGTCGGACTCCACCTCACTGACACGTTTCCTCTCCTGAACTCAACAGGATCTGTTTGTGTCGTCTTCTACACCAACATGGAAAAAACCTGCAGCTTCGAACCAGTTTGACCTTTTCAGTCATTTCTAAATAAGACAAACACGTGTTGGGTGAATAAAGATGGACGACACGTCTCTTCCAACAGGAAGCCTAAATATCGTGGTTACAGGTGACGCCATTTTGTCTTCGGTCTCGACGTCGCAACGATACAAGCACTCGACCAATCAGGAGTCAGTCTGTGTTTATATCAAATAACTAATTAGAACCAAACCGATCAGAAACATGAACAGTGAGATAAGAACATTTACTTTAAATCATTTGTTTGGTCCATGTCCCATCTGCCAACATGGAGGGGGACCGACAGCAGCCGGCCACCAGGGGGCGATTAAGAGCTTCACTTTTAGATGTCATGTTGTCGAATGGCTTTATTAATCTTAAACAGTGTATTTAATGTCTTGATCTTTGACACTTGTTATATTTCCTAGTTATAAACAAAATTTGAATTAAATAATCAGAAAAAGGTTCTATGATTTCCACATCTTCACGTGTATATTTTCTTTGACCATTTGCTGATTCAAATATTCTGTTTTAATAAAAGGTTTATTTCTCTCTTCTCTCCTGGATGAGACATTTACATTTTGCTTTGTGAACATAAACTAACGTCTCAGATGATTAACAACTCAGGTTTTAAAAAACAAAAACACAACGTCGGCAGGAAAATAACAGACCCGACACAGATGAGTTGACAAATGAAATCCTTTATATTTTTTGTCAAAAAGAAAAGAGCTCGTCCAGTCTATATCAAATTGAGTTCTGCCGCCCGGCCGCCCTGAATCCACACAGGGCGGCAGGCCGCGTGCTACAGGTCGTCTCTGCACAACTACAGTAAAACAGGTCTTCAGGAAACATGCTTGATTTTTCCAGATACTTTTGCATTCAAACATTTTATTTGGGTAAAATCATACAATTGCACAGCTGAGTATTTTCCCATGCAGTGCAGGAGCCTAGAAGCTAATACAGAAAGCAAAGTCTACATCTAAAGAGCTCCAGGGTTCTCCAGAGAACGTGGAGCAGGTCCCGGGTTCTGCCTACAACAACGTGCAGAACCAGAACCTCGCGTTCAGAGCCGCGGTTGCTGCGGGTCAGCGCCGCAGACCTGCGCCACGTTCGGAGAGAACGCCAGAGACGTCATATGCAAATACAACAATGAGAATAAACCACATGTTTGTTTCTTTAAGGATTGCCATGTGCCAGACATTCACTGGAGAAAAATAATCATCAGGTCAAATTAGAGTAAAAAAATCAATAATGCACACAATTGGAGAATCTGAACACTTCTGCATTTATATTCTTAGGAAATTTATTTGCTCTTGACAGCTTTATTCCAAACCTTGGCATGTTTGTTCAATTCCATTTCAAATTTTGTTGATCAATTGTTATTATCGGAGAGATGACTGGCCCCCGAGAAGGCCCCGAGAACAGCTGTGGATATTATTTACCGAGTCCAATGTATCTTAAACATTAAAAAGCTCACACTACCCCGAAATATATAAATTTCACGCATACAGGTGACATTCAACATTCAAGTGCCAGTGTTTTTGTACTGTCTTTTGGTCAAGTTTCTGAAACTTTCAAAGAATCACTTTGAGGCTTACAAAAATAAATATTTGTCAAAAATGCTTAATAAATTACACAAAACTAGCAGCAAAAGTAGAATCTAGAAATCTGTGCAAATGGCTAAATTCCCCCCCGACTGCTAAATCCCCTGGTCCCAAATAAATCCTGGTTTTAACGTTGAGAACCCTTCCCCTTTGTAAACAAGCTGCGTTTTCACTATCTCCTCACACACAATATTTGGAAGCTTAAGGACACATAGTCAAGACATCTATATAAAACTCTAGATGTGCAATAAAAGAACTTCTGTAAAACTTGATGGACACGACGCACAAGGGCCTACACACCTAAATCAAGTAGCACCATTCAATCTCAAGTTCTCAACACTGTCAGTGCATCAGCTTTTAGTTCAATTTCTTCAAAAATAAAAATGTTCAAGGCACAACACACCCAATGAGAAAATAGGGAGCGTTTAGAAGTGAAACGCTCCGTCACCTCCTCTCGATGGCTGCTCCTCTGCGAGAGGAAAAGCCTGCTCTGGCTCCGCAGAGCCACAGATTTATTTTTATCCACGTCTGAGCAGATGAACTCCTAGAGGACCTGACAGTACGTTAATGCTCCACACAGCAAGTGGACGCTCCGTCTTTGGCCACCTCCACAGTTACACTACGCAGCAATGAAAACCAAAGCCGCGGTTGACGGCGGTGCCCCCAAAAACGCCTACCCCCCGCCCCAGTACCCCTACCCCCCAGTGGCCGGAGCGCTGCTCTACCCGCTTCGTTCCTCGCTGTTAAATTGATAAACCTCAGTGATCATTCAATGCCTGTCTCTTAAAGATGAACCATGCCTCCAACGCAGCTTGAAAAGAGAAAACGTTTGTAATTAAGTTAAGCCTGCGACTCAGTTCACGTGTCCTTCCTCCTTGACCAAAAAACAAAACACTTGCAAGCGTAGAATACCATCTGGGCCTCGTGGTCGGGTCGGTAAACACCAACACCACGCTGAGCCCCCCCGATGCTGTGGTCCATTATGCAGCCATTTTGAACTTCACTTTCAAGATGGCAGGCATTTTTTGTTTTGATACATATTTGTAGAGAAACAATTAAAAAAAAAAAAAGTTTTCAAATTTGCACACACCTGCACCAAAATGTCGCAAGTAAAAATAAACAAAAAACACCGCCCACTTAACGTAGCTAGCACTTGGTAACATACTAGCTGCCATAACACTGTCAAGTCAATTCAAAAATGTGGAGTAACAAGTTCCAGCATCGATTAATGTTAAACCTCAGCGATAGTTGGCACTGAGCTCAATGACGTCTGTGTTTCTTAAGATTACGATAGGAATGGATATTTCAAAGTCTACCATATCCGTAAGAAGGAGCCTGTCCAGGATAGAGTGAGCAAAAAAAGAAAAAGAAAGGAAATGTAACTTTGTCCCTTAGGATTAAAATACGGTTGCTTCACAGAGTGGCCCAGTTTGGATCAATAGTAATGGCTCCAGTAGCTGTTTGACTATAGAAAAGGCTACGTGATGTTCCTGCAATAAATTTGAAGTTCAAATGGAATCATGATTCCCGGGAACAACATTGCCCCAGTGTTTGCCAAGGTTTGATTAAGTCCAAGCTTATTTTACCTTTCTAATATTTTTCACCAAACTAAACAGTAAAAACAAATTTAGAGCTCTTGGCCATGTTCATCTGGTGAAATGAAAACATAGATTTCCTGTTTAAATTCAAAAGGCACAGTACATTAACATACAAATGATCCTCAGGTTATTCAATCAAGTTTTTCTCCCCCCCACAAAAAGAACAAAAATACTTTGAACAATGAAAGTCCGAGGTTGCTGTCGGACAATGCATGTCAGCATCCATGCTCACTCTGAGGTGCGCAAATCTCTGCGGTCTCGGTGCGTTGCACGTGCTGGTGACTTTCCTTTCGCGTCGTGCTGCACTTCCTTTTTGAGAGAAGCGAATGGCAGAGAACCAGGGTTGGTAATGTACTGTGTGTCAGTGAAGCTACACAGGGAGGGTTGTTATGGTCTGGCTTGAGTTAACATGTGGTTTCCATTGGGTTTGGTTGGCATGGCAACCTGTTCCTTAGGCGACTAGTTGCCCCACCAGTCCACGCTACCAGAGCTGCTGTAGTTTCCGCCGTAGCTGTCGTTGCCGTAGAAGCCACCGCCGCCGCCACCACCACCGAAGCCACCTGCGGAGGACAAGGTCAAAGGGTCAGACTCCTGGAAAACCACTTTTTTAATATCTGCTGATAGTTTGGCCACTTGGGGCAGCAGACAATACAGACACAGTTTGTGTTCTCACATGAACATGATCATGTACGTGATGCATGAATAATTAATACAAGTCTTTTTGCTCCATATCACTCCTCAATAAAACACTTTAGAGACAGATCACACACAAATTTTACTTTCACCTCGTCATTCAATACACTTGTTATGAAACGTGATTAAAGCTATTTTAAAGATCATAATTGGCAACTTTGTCGTTGCTGTGGTGTTTGAGAACTGAAGCACTAAACAATTCCAGTTCTACACTTGATTTGATGGTTTTCAGTTGACTAATGTGAAACTCAGATTTTTCCTTACCGCCGCCAAAGCCTCGGCTTCCTCCAGGGTTTCTCCCTCCACCACGGCTGCTGGCGAAGCTCGCAGCGCCACCGGGCGTCTGACGGTAATCTCTAGCTCCGAAACCGCCTGAGAACCTGAACAGAACACGTTTCGTTTATGTTATGGTCGAGAATTTCAGAAGGTACAAGTTGTAAAAGCTTATCTTTGTGAATAAAGACAGGTGGAGCCTGCGTGGCCTCAGACTTCCACCTGACGAGGTTCGAGCGTTACCTCTTGGAGCGTCCACGGGGGTTGCTCTTGTGCTGGTGCTCGTAGGCGAGACTCTCAAGCCAGGGGGGAACCTCCTGCTTGGCCTCCACCAAGATGTCCAGCAAGTCTTTGGTTATGTTGCTGTTTTTGTCGTTAAAGAACGACGTGGCCAGACCTGCACAGAGCAAGCAAGAGAGATTATTTCAGCCGCTGAAAGATTACATGTTCATAACATCAGAAAATAAAATAAAAGTGTCTTACCAAGGTTGCCCACACGTCCCGTACGGCCGATACGGTGAACGTACTCCTCAATGTCACTGGGCAAATCAAAGTTGATGACATGCTTCACATTGGAGATGTCCAGACCTCGAGCAGCCACCTGGAAAAGAAGATTCATTTTAAATGTGAGAATCAGATTATAAAGAAACATAAAGTCCAACTTTCTTTTAATGTCCACTAGTCATGTTCAGAATGGATCTTAAATAAGTAACGTTTCCAATTTTGTAAATTGTTAGGTATATTTATAAGAGAAAAAAAAACAATCCAGCACTTTTGGAATATTTCCTGAGTTAGTTACAACATACTATGAACATGCTTAAACTTTTGTTCAAAGAAAAGAGATTTATCTCCATGTCCTCGTGCTGAAACTCAAAACGCAATAAAGAGCTTTACAGGAATAGTTGTAACTTACAGCTGTAGCCACTAAGATGGGGCAGCGTCCGGATCGGAACTGATTCAGGGCCTCTTCTCGGTCTCTCTGGGATCGGTCCCCGTGGATGCTGGTGCAGGAGTAACCTTCGTGGTACAGGAAGTCCTCCAAGGCATCGGCTCCCTTCTTGGTTTCCACGAACACCAGAGTCAATGACGCTTTGACTGTTCAGAGAATAAAGAGGATGAGAACCAAGACACCGGAGCAGAGTTGAAGGGCAAGAAACAGGAAGAATCCATAAGTGGGAAAGAGGATATAGATGAATATCTGAACTAAGATGGGAAATCAAAACTGTGACTGGAAAGGCCTGAAAATCCAAGATCATGAAGTAAATCAAACAAATGACTTGAAAATGGAGACGGGCTGAATAAAAAGCTCAACCATTAACTGATCAGCCAAGATTCAGATTCTAAAGATCATAACTTGAAACCAACTACAGCCAAGTACGTGCTTTAACAAGGCTGCATTAGTTTCCTTTGTTCTTTGGAGGTTGAGTGGTTTTAAGAAACAGGTCTGCAACATAAAATAATGCACAGGCACAAGATGCACGGCATTTAATGTTTGTAGAGAAAATTAACTAGATCAATAAAATGTCTAAATTAGAAGCAGAGCACATACGGCCCCTTAATTCCTCTAAATATATCTGATTCTTTGATCAATGAATAATTATCTGGGATTAGAGTGAAAATCATCTAATCTCACAACGTTAAAGTGATTTACACTAATATCTGATGAGTTCTGTCCGGACCAACATCACATCCTTAAACGTTTGGTGAAAATCTGTTCACTCATGTTTGTGATGTGGCTAAAACAAAAAAAACGGGTGGAAGCAATCTCATTGGAGGTAAAACATAAAAAAAGGTATCGTCTTTGTTATTTAACGAGTTGTCTGAACCTGATCTACAGAAACAGTTTGGGCCTTTAAATCTGTCACAGACACATGATTCATGGAAACTGAGCTTTCTCCTCAACCACCAGACAACATGGGCAGTGGGATGTGAGGTTCTCTGGCTTGTGGGTCAGAATGGAGTCATGGTACGTTCACTTACCCGGTTTATCTGGGTTTTCCACCTCCTCACCGGGAATAACTAAGAGAAAACGAAACACACAGCTTTAAATCATCATCATGAGAAGCACACCCCATTAAACACGACATGTGGTTCACTACCGGCTCACCCAGCATGAGTGTGTTTTGATATTTTATCTTTACTAGAACAAACAGCATTTACTAGCAGAGATTAACAAAATCAATATTAGCTCGATTTGGTGCAGACTGCCAAACACTGGTTGTTAGAGTCTGATGTGACTTTCAGGGCGGAAAATACTTCATGTGTTTCTCTTCTCACCTGTGGCGTTGAGCAGATCCAAGAGGAAGGACCTCTTGTCATTCTCTTCCACCCAAACCACCTTCTGGGTGATGTTTTCTGAAGTGGAACCAACGCGACCCACCGCCAGGAAAATGTAGTCTTCCAGGAAATCACGAGCCAGAATCTACACAAGCAAACAAGCCAGATGGTTGAGTATACAGATATTTATGACAATAAACAAGATTCTGTAGACCCGAGTGACTTGTATACCTGGATCTCCTTGGGGAAGGTGGCACTGAACATCATGGTCTGACGAATGCCTTTAGGTGGCATCGTATCCTGTTCCACAATACGTCTGATCTGTGGCTCAAAGCCCATGTCCAACATGCGGTCAGCCTCGTCCAGGATCAGGTAGCTGCAGACACATTAAGCTTAGTTAAACATTTTACACAGATTTAATCAATTGCCCAAATTAAGTTGAGTAGTTTCAGTTGAATCCTTTTCATGAAAGCCCGGTGTTGTACTTACTTGCAGTAGTCCAGACCGATCTTGCCCCTCTCCATCATGTCGACCAGACGTCCAGGTGTGGCCACAAGAAGGTGGCAGCCTCTCTCCAGTTCCCTGATCTGTCCACCGATGTCAGCTCCACCATAAACTACGCAGGGACGCACACGAGAGCGATAGGCAACCTACAGAGAGGGAAGAAGAACAATTCAGCTTCAAGATGTCCATTGATTCAATGTCGTCCAGTCTATGATACTGTATTGGCTCCTTTCAAACTAAATTCAAGTTTGTGATACGTTTTAAATTGGTGAGTGCATCAGCTTCTGAAGGACTGCAGTGAACAGCCCAAGCAGATACAGTAATAATAGGCTAACATCTAAGAGCACTATTCTTTAGTGAATTAACCATGGCGAGTCAGTCTGTGTTCCTGCAGAGTGAGAACTCACCTTCCTCGCCTCGTCATAGATCTGCAAGGCCAGTTCTCTGGTCGGAGCCAGGACCAGGGAAAGCGGGTACTGTTTACGACGACCGTACCTTCCGTTGTCCTGAGGATAAAATAAATAATCTTTACAAGAAGCCAAAAGGGTAGAGCAGGATGTGTTCATTATTCTCTTTGCTAGGTACCTGTCCATTCTTGGCGGCCTGGAGAGCTTCTCCTGGTCCTTCGGTGAAGATCTGACTCAGCACGGGGAGCAGGAAGGCAGCAGTCTTACCAGAGCCTGAAACACAGCAGGGATCAGGCAAACCGTAGATCTAAAAGTACACTGACCTTTTGCTTTGTCAGGGTAAATTAATACAGGAAGCCCCACAATGAGCACAGATTCAAAGAATATAGAAATACACACCAGTCTGGGCGCAGGCCATCAGGTCTCTTTTGGACTTGATGATGGGGATAGCATATTTCTGAACAGGGGTGGGACGGGTGTAGCGACTCAGGTTGATGTTCGCCATGATAATCTCTCCCAATTCCACATCATGGAACTACAGAAGAAAACAGACCATTAGTAAAGAAATAAATTGTTTCAAGTTTGGCCAGAAAATAAACAAGCAATGATTTACAGACTTACGCTATCAATATGAGGCGGGGAGTTGGACCCAGTGGCCTCCACAGGAATATCGTCATATTTCTCGAAATTTATCCCAGTGTTGCTTGCAGAAAAAAGCTCCCTAGAAATAAAATGTTTGATTAGTTCCGGACGAATGCAGACAATAAGTGGATGGTTTTTTATTTATGTATGAGCAGAATCTTCTCACGATTCCAGGCGCTCATTGGGAGGAGTCTGCTTGGACCAATCCTCATCTCTGGACTCCTCCCAGCGGTTGTTTCCTCCACTTGAGAAGCCTCCGCGCTCGAATCTACAAACACATTAGATATTAGGCACCATAGATAGTTATCAGTGTGTACTAACTAGCAAGCTAACAGCTAAATACTCATCTTTATACAAATTATAACATAAGAAATACAGTATATAGTCCTGTCAGATTACAAACCAAAAGACAAACAGAAATGTAGAAGCTTCACACACCTTCCCCTGGAGCCGCCGCCACCGCCGCCCCACGCTCATTGAAGAAGGTCGACTTGGACCTACTGTCAGTGCGTCCACCAAAGCTGTTGTAGGCAGCGTCCCTGGGAGCTCCTCCCCAGTTGCCGTCTTTGTTTTCAAAACCACCAACTCCTGTAAAGAACGGAAACGCACCCGTTAGCGACAACTAGGTTTCCTCTGTTTAAATTAACCGTTGATCGTCAGATCATGTCACTTTCTTACCTAAGTGGAGTTTTCTGGTTCTTTAAAGCAAAATTGCCAGGAGTCGTTCAAAGACCAAGGCATTCAACTGAATTTAAGTGCAATTCTTAATTTTCTGAAAGTCTGTTATGTTTATATGATGCTCTAACGTAATCCTGTAAAATCAAGGTGGGGGAGGGCAAGGTTTCCATCGGTAGGTCACCACGCTACAGCTGAAGTCAGACACATTAAAGCATGACAGGTTTACCCCACCCGCATGCTGCAGTGGTTGATTAAAGGAGCCTCCACCCCTGTTACCGCGGTAGGCACCGCGCCCACCTCTATCATTGCGAGGGGGTCCGCGGCCTCCATAGGACCCATTAGTGCGACTGTCGTGGGAACCATTCTCAAATCCGTTGCCAAGTCCTGCGTCCCACCCAGGTGAGTCTTCGTGAGACAAGAGACAGAAGCATGTGAGGAGAAGAATAAACTTCAACACGTTTATCAAAAACAATGTTACTGGAACTATTGTCTTTATGTGCTGACCTGTTTTCAGCCTAATGTACCATATCAATATATCTAGACCCGGAACTGAAAGTTGCAACAGTTGGGTCAAATGTATTTCATCAAATACAAGAGAAATTTCTACAAGCTCTACCTGTGCAAGAGAATTGATAGATATTTATTATCTTATTTATTTTAGGTAGAATATTAATTTACCACCCTGGCTTCCTCTGAACTAAGACCTGCTGAGCCCCGTCTCTGCCTGTATGAGACATTTACCACATTGATCTGCCCAGCTGTGGACACTGGCTGTGTCATCGTTCCCATCGGTGGTCACACTGTTATCAGGGCAGACTGAGGAGGTGGGGAGGGAGGGTGGGACAATGGACGGTGAGCACGCCTTACAGCGGCAGCGCTAAGTAGCAGGTGCTGAGACACGTTAGCATCTAGGAGCAGGCCAGCCGCACAGATCTGGGCTCTGATTATTCATGCTTGAGTCAGCCAAGGAGGCCGATTCTAGATCTGTGGTCAGGATCTTAACTTGCACCTGTCAAACAGGTAAGTTTTCCATTTTGGCACCTACAGGTGCACAAGCCTTGTAATGCTTCACACACACAACACACACTGATCAATGCACTGTAGACACGTCCACAACTGGGACCAGTTTACAGTTTCTTTTGTCTCCGATATTGATCCGAGTAAATATGCCAATAGCAGGAAATTGAAAAATGCCAAGCACTTGCATTGTAAACAAATTTACATCATCTGCATTCTTGATTCTTAGGCCGAAAGGAATATATCGGCAGATTTTAATTAGCTAAACGATTAAAACGCTCTGTAAGGTCCAAACACTCATATCAAATTGAGGCTTTACTTGAAAGAGTGCATCGATTTACTAGAAAAATACTAAATCAGGACTTGTGGTAGAATTTAGTCACTCAGTCAAGCTTGAGACAAAAGTGAGGGACGAGCACTATGCGAAGATGGCACATCATGCAGCAGAGTCAGAGCGTAACTTTGTAAAACAGCAGTGCAGATAACTTCACACCCAAGTACAAGAGTGATGCATGTCACACCTTGAATAAGAAACGCTGGCTCTTCAAATTATCTATAATGTTGCCTTGGCTTCTGGAATCGTAAAAAACACATCAATGCTGTCGGGAGAGTCATGTTGAAATGGTCACATCACTTGTAGCATTAGTTTATAAACCACTAACTAGTTTTGCATGTACTAACCCTAACGAGTTGGGTTGAATTAACTATTCAGGTCAAAATACATTTGACAGTTTTGGGTCTCACGAGTATGATCTACAATTGATGCAACAACACCTCTTGGGAAAAGAACAATGCGTCTCCCACGTTTCCTGTCCCGATGCAGCTTACTGTGCCATTTCAATCACACCCCAATTCTAAAGATGCCGTAACAAAACACCGTCACAAGTTCCAACACCACACGTTGGCTTCTACAATCTGTTTGGCTGAAAACTTTTCCAGCTCACCATCATCCATTAAATACAGCGAGCTTAAGATGCCAAAAAGGATCGAGTGCTCAACCAATCAGTCGCAAATGTCAACGATAAGAAAACACGATTATCACCCTGATTTGAAACCCATCAGAGAAAAAGACTGATGCTACAGGTGAGGAGAATTCAATCATGTGCCATGGAGGTGTGAGTCTGTGCAGGTTTCTCTTCCACCAGCGAATGTGCTGGTAGAAATCACCGTTATTAAAAAAGCCTGCACACTCAGGTTCAACTTTCTGGTTTATGTCAAAAATAAAGCTACATGGTCAAATGTGGAAGTGAGAGATGAGTTATTGATGAGTGTGAATGAATGTCAGCAGAAATGTGAAGCTCAGTAAAACACCGTCTAGATTTCTGTACAGAACAAAGTGTTCAAACGGCATAAGCATGTTGGTGCAGAGCGATAAGGAAACAGGTTAACAGCTGACCCCATTGTCTCATTATTAGTAGTAGACGGTCACACCGGTGATGCAGCACAGAGTCTTTCAAACGACACCACCGACATGCATCATGAGCAACTTCATCTGCAAAGCTTTGATAAATGCGTGTTAGGCCCAGAGTTCTGCTGCTTTGTGACCACGACAAGCAGGATTACACCCAAGAGTCCAGCTCTCTACACTGAAACTCTGCCAGCGACTAGATGGCATGGCATGCCAGGTATACCACATCTGCTCTGCCAGCCCCCACTGTAGGCATGGTAAAGGGCAAGCTCTTGAGAGGCCAGTCTTGGGTAACCTGAGCAAAAGTAGGGAAGCAGGCTATAAAAAGACTCACCCAATATTCCTGGTTAAGAATGAGTGTTGGGCTTGACTTTACACTAATAGTTACCAATCTTACAGTCATCCCATCCTGACGTAAACTTATTGCTCTGCCTTTGCTGACACTCTGCCTGCTGCCATGGTTGTGGGCACTGCTTAGGAGAGACTTGGGGAACATTGCAGGTGAAATATGGGCTTGAGTATACAGTGGGAAAATCATGGTCTAGTATGTGCAGCAAGAGAATTAACTCCTACAACCTAAAGGATATGGTTCATTGTGACTGCAAGCATTCCAGCAGAGAGAAGCACATCAATTAATCATGGGCCCATCATTAACTTCTACTGTGAAGTGCTTGGGTCTACCAAACCCTAACCCTTTGCACTGGCTTTGCTGGTGTGTAAAAAAGCCATTTCATGCATCTGGAAATGCATGTTGCCCTCAGCAAGAAGACAGAAGGGACTTACAGAGATTTACTGGTGCCACTGAATAACCGCACTGTCTACCAGTGGAATAAGCATTTCCTGCTGTGGAATAAGAAAACAGTAAAACGTGAAAAACGTCAAGTGTGCAATGACACAGACCAAAAAGACTGGATATGTCAGCCAAAAAACATGTCTTCCTTTAAAGCCCTTAAGAGGCTAAGCAAATACCTTCAAACTAGTTAAAGACACTTTCAAGTCTTAGATGTGAATATTCATACCCCCCCCCCCCATATATGAGCAGTCAACAGCGAGCACTCGTTTTCACACGGGAGACTTTGCACCAGGAAGAGATTACTTGCAACTCTGCAGGTTTTACAATTTTGAAATTTGTCCCGTTCTCTTATGAGCAGTCGGAAATGTCAAGGCTGCGCCCAGTTTACAGACGCTTGCGCCATGCACAGAATCAGAAATCACAATTGAAATTGCTTTGTCTCCCAGTTCTTGGCTCAAAGTCAGAGTGTCATGACCAAGTTGCTGCTTTGTTTTGGATCAATATGTTGAATTCGGTCTGGTTTACGCCTCGCCACTGTAGGTGGGTGCTTGCCTATACCATGCTCTGATGGGCTTTCTACACAGAACCCCACAAGTCAAGCCGGTGTCGGTGCGACTGGACGAGCGGCTCAGTGACGGAACTCACCGTTTTTTGGAGCCTCTCTGTTCCTCAGGTGAGGTGGAATGTAACGCCCTGGGGAGGAAAGCAAGTCAGGTGTCACCTACAACTGAACCCATTAACTCAGACGGTGCTGTTTACCAAATACACAAGGTATGACGAATCATTATACAGGGACAGAAAATCAACTCTAATTCTAATTTGAACATCCTACAATTATACATTTGTAACTCAACTAATGACCAAAGCATAAATAAAAAATAGTTTAATTTGCTTTATCACATTTATATAAAATGTACAGTGTACTTACGGCCGGTTCCTCCGCCTTGTCCGTCAGCAGAGTTCAAGTCTAGGGCAGCGAGCTGGAAGAGGAAACAGGATTACTATGGTGCAAACAATATGTTCATATATAACAATCAATAAGAAATGACGCATGGCGCATCGCCCCGGCTGGAACAAGCTGTACAACTTGTTCTGATGCTAATAGCCTCAGCAGCTGGACTCAGTTCAAACAGTAACTTCCACACGTTCAGAACCAGAAGCTTCTACAGCTTGTAGAGGTGAACCCGGCCGAGAGAACCTGGTTCTTCTGAGCTCCGTGGAACCGTCTCCATCACCTGCTCGGTGAAGAGCCGGTGACAGAACCACGCAGATTCCACTGATACTGAGCCTGAGCCCGTTCCGGCTCCACCGGCGGTTCAACCTGTTCGGATTCAAACCGTCAGCACAATGAGGCTGCGGCGCGTGCACGTCACACAACAGAACCAGGAAACCGCTGACTAATTAAAAAAAAAAAAAAAAAAGACAAATAAAGTGCGATTATCCCAGAAACCACGGACATGGATTCCTGTGTATAACCGACCGAACCCAAGATGGCTGCGGTTTGGACCGAGTCGGGACCTTTTATCTTCAGGTTAAGTTTAGTCGCTCAAATCCGCTGCCAACATTTTTTCCTGCGCCACGTTTCAGGCTGAGCAGGCCCGATGCTAGCCGGCTAGCACGGGACGCCGGCCGGGTGGGACGTGTTAGCTAACCCCTGTTCGGCTCCGGCGACGGAAAACACGACATCACGACGTTTACACGGCCACTGGGTCGGAACGGGCCGGCCAGTCGGCAGAAAGGGGAGAAGGAGGGTTCGTGACGCAGGCTCAGTTCTCCGCCGGCGAGCTCCGCCATCACAACCTTCTCTCCGCCGACTCCATTTTAGCGGCGTTAGCTTAGCACAGCTAGCGGCTCGCTGCGCGTCGAGCCGTCGCCAGGAAGCCGGGTTTAAAGAGCGAGAGACGGGTAAGAGGGTCGAACCGGGTTGGACTCACCTGCTGATCTAGACCGTGTGGATTATCAATGACCACATGACTCATAACTAAAGAGAGACGTGGGGATTAGTTCTGAGGAGAAAGGGTTTTCTTTGTTAGCGCCGCCGGCTCCGATGGGCCTGGATGTCGCTGCTTCTTCTCGGTGAGAACTGGAGTGAACCGGTATCTAAGTGAACTGGGATGGTAGCGGGACTTTAAATAAATAAAAGTACTGGTTGTAGCTGTGGTTCCGTGAGGATGCTGAGCAGAGACGCGTCACGATGAATGGACCGAGGAGGAATGAGACCCGGAGCTCAGGTAGCGCGAGATATCAACCATGTGACGTCAGCCCGGACCGCAGCTCTCGCGAGAGTTCACTTCTCCTTTGGTGGTGTGACGCACATGAAGATGATCAACGTGTCTGGACCTGATCTGAGACCAGAACTGGACCCGAAACGGATCTGAGACCAGAACTGGACCTGATCTGAGACCAGAACTGGACCTGAAACTAATCTGAGACCAGAACTGGACTGATCTGAGACCAGAACTGGACCCGAAACTAATCTGAGACCAGAACTGGACCTGAAACTGATCTGAGACCTGAACTAAACCTGATCTGAGACCAGAACTGGACCCGAAACTAATCTGAGACCAGAACTGGACCTGATCTGAGACCAGAACTGGACCTGAAACTAATCTGAGACCAGAACTGGACCTGAAACTGATCTGAGACCAGAACTAAACCTGATCTGAAGAAAGAACTGGAACTGAAACTGATCTGAGACCAGAACTGGACCTGAAACTGATCTGAAGACAGAACTGAAACTGATCTGAGACCAGACCTATTACATTAAAGCTGCTCCACGTTTATTCACTGGATTCAATGAGAAACTACTTTAATTAGATGCAACACAACAACAGAAAGATGCAAAGCTTCCACAACGAGGGAATAAATGACTGTACAGATACAAAATGACCACAGACACACAAAAAACAACCAATAACAAACACAAATTTTAACAAAAATACCTACAAAATTACTACAGAGTGATATATATATAACTGTGGAATATAAAATGACCATAAACAGACACAAAACAATCACAAAGAGATGCAACCTGTCACAAATACATGGAAAAGTACCACAAATACACAAAAACCTACTCCACAGAGATGTCAAACTACCACAAAGACACTAAACCCCAAAAGATCACATGCAAAACTAGCAAAGAGAATCAATAACGACCACAGAGATACCACCGACCACCTACAGACACACAACAGACACTGACACACAGAGTTTGCCACAAATTGATGCAAAACTAATTCACAGAGATGCTGAATGACAACATGAGGAAAACGAGAGAGACAGAGAAGTTACGTTAAGAGGAACAGATTTACACAGAGATACAAAATGACCAGGACAAGGATTCAAAAGATGCTAAAGGACTTTAAAGTGATGCAAAACACCACAGAGACGTGTGTAGGCATCTCGTGTGTCTTTCCGTTTGGGTTTCTGGTTTAAATATATATATAAAATGAGTGTGGGGGGGATGTTTGTTTTTTGCAGTAGCCAGGTTTCTATTGTGTCATAATCTGTGCAACACAAAGCTGCAGATCAGAGAAGCCTTTATTATCTGTGTGTGTATTAACAATGAACCACAACTTGTTGAGAATGTGTGGCCGACCCTCCTCTAACCAACAGCGTCAGATGTCCCTGAAGGTCACAAAGGTCAAACATAAGCTCCGGTAAAGCCTCTCCGTCGACCTTCCCCCTCGCCGCCAGGTTTCTGTGGCGCTCCGCCCTCTGCAGTGCGTTCTCGTCATTTACCTCCTGCTGCAGCAGCCGACCATATGTCACTGGGATAAGTTAAACCAGAGGTAATTGGTTAGTAGGAGAAAGGTCAGCTTCTGAAATGACCGAGGAATCCCCCCCCACTGGTAGTTCCTCATGTTTACATGTTCACACCCTTGAAATCCAGAATCGTTATTCAGTCGACGGGTTTCTGTCCTTTGGGTTGTGGAGAAAAGTAAATTACTTCTGCTTTATATTTCTCACACTTCACAATATGAGAGAGAATATTTCACTTTTGACCCGACTACAGTTCACTGACAACCTTAATTACTTAAATATGATATGAGGCAAATCATTTATTCAAATTATTAATTAAACAATATTATCTATGACAAGGAATCTGTATACTTATCTTTGGATTGCACAAACAGCCTTTTATATATTATTTATATTTTTATATTTATTCTTACTGTTTGTCCCTTGTGCCTCTGCTCCCCTTGTTCAGCTGTCTTTGGAGATTTCCTCCACAGAAATCAATACAGGTAAATATCATCTTATCTTATTGTCTATTTGTACTTTTACTTCAGGTTCAAAACTTCCACCAGTGCTACTTCTCCCTCAGTCACTGATCTGAGCAGCGTCTCTGTGTATTTGACTTCTAGTGTTTAACCCTCCAGTGTCGGCTCTGAGTCACGACCCGTGAGTCACGGTGACGGACAGACACCGGGCTGCACCTTCTTCCTCCAAATATGCTGCTGAACTCGCTCCAGAGCGAAGTAGGTGTGAGGTGAGAGCAGTTACATAAACACGTCCTTATGTAATGTGTTGCAACTCCACACGAGCTCTGGTTTCTGTGGCTCTCTGAACATGTGCTCCGTCTCAAATATTACAAATAGAAAATGAAATATAAACTGACTTTTTTAAAAACATGCTCCTGTTCTGGATGTTTTGTTCTGGACACATTTATTTCTCACGCTCGGAGGAAACAGAGTAAATCTCTGCAGCAGCTTCAACGTGTTTTCAAACAGAAACAAAGGAAGTTCGAGCTCAAACTCAAACTCTAGATCTGGAACGTTTGAGTGACAGCGCCGCCATGTGGCTGCTTAGAGAACAGCACCTCTGAGTGACAATTCACTGGATTCAAATCAGACAACTTTATTGACAAACAGTAAAAAGACAGTTATAAGAGAAATTCATTCACACGCTCACACACACACGCTCACACACACACGCTCACACACACGCTCACACACAGAGAGAAAGTTCATCTGTTGATTCTCCTCTCTCCCACGAGGCTGCTGAATCCCATAATGCACTGTGCAACGTCACCAGCCGAACATGTACTCCATCGCTTTGGAAACGATGCTGTTGTCCTTCCTGGGCGTCTGTCTGTCGGCTACCACCTGAAGACGGACACACAGAAGTTTATTTCTGAAGTTCCAAGTACAAATGAAAACAAATGCAGACTTTAAAATAGAGCCAGAGTGAGTCCTGGGGTCAGAGGTCACCTGGTAGTCGCTGCTGG
Organism: Reinhardtius hippoglossoides; assembly: GCA_006182925.3. NCBI lineage: Eukaryota > Metazoa > Chordata > Actinopteri > Pleuronectiformes > Pleuronectidae > Reinhardtius > Reinhardtius hippoglossoides. The sequence goes on along the minus strand of CM031682.1, from coordinate 1,035,732 downwards.
AGCTCCTGTAGGCGGCGCTGAGCGGCCTGATGGCCGAGCGGGGAGTGGAGGGGAGGTGAGCGGAGACGGCGTCGCTGCTGTCCATCACACTCGTGAGAGAGAGAGAGAAACGACTTCACTCAGTTCAAGCTGTCACCTGATGAGCAGGACCAATCAGACGGCAGAGAAACGGACACTGACCTTGTCTATACACGGTTTCACTCCCACCATGATGGCGTCACCAAACACTTTCCATCCTTCGACAGAGCTTTTCTGGCCTGAAGCCTGGACTGATACTGAAGGTGCATCCAGTTACCAGGAGACGCCATCTGTCAACAATCAAGGTTTCGGTCAATACTTCAATGTTTCCATTACTACATCATCAATGTTTCCTTTACTACATCATCAATGTTTCTGTCAATATATCAACATTATTCTGTGTGATCTGAGTGTCTCGAGTCCGACTCTACGTTGATTCACTGATCAAGGTGCCGACTTTGCTCTTTCATCATCGGTGAAGTGTCATTAAAAAGGTTCCTTGGTCGCAGCGGTGAGACAAACATTTATCTAACATGAGCCACAGATGCAACATGTGGACGCATCAATATGACTTTTTCCATCCAGCGACTGATTCAGAAACCTAAACTGATCTGATATCAGTGCTCTGTCTCAAAAGTTCAGTACCAAGCCTCAGTTTAACTGAGTGCACGTACACAGACACTTGGACACCACAGACATGTCGGTGTTTTACTTCTGCTCTGAGTGAATGTGCAGTTGGTGCAGTTGTAGTTCCGCGGCTGCGCCGACAAAACAAGTTGGTGAATATGCCGATGTCAGCGCAGAGCCTCACATTCAACCTCAGTCCAACACTTGCTCAACACTACTACGATATTTGTGAGGCTGTGAGAGAAACAACAACTTCCTTTTTACACATGTGTTATACCTGAGATTAAAGGTTTGAGCTCAGTTAACATGTGACCATCTTCAGACCCGTGTCTCGTTCATGTGACACAGTTTGTGCTTCAGCTTGTTGTCGCTGTGAACAGCTTCAGTCTGACAAACATTCACGAGATCACATTGCGACTGGTCATCACTTTCAGGGTTCAGAGTTCGGTGTTAAGTTGTGATGGCTCTGCTTAGGGGCGGGTGGAGAACACATGAAGACAACGAGGGACCTCACTAAGATAGAAGGGACTGTGTTTGTGTTCCATCTCACCGTGTGTTTGAGGATGTTTCCGTACTGAGCGAACTGCAGCAGGATGTAGGAGGCCGAGGCTGGAGGGAAACTAACACACACACACATTATACAGCATATACATGTACTGTGTACTAGTTTCATACTCTAATCAGCAGTGCATCAGTTTATTGAGGAATAAAAAATACCCAAAGACGGTGACCCAGGTCTGATCCAGCTGATCGTCCGATGATAAAGATTCTCCCTGACTGTAAAACGGATCAACCTGAGCTGGAGACAGACACAGCTGCTGCACACCTACAGACAGACAAGGTCAGACAGACAGACAGACAGACAGACAGACAGACAGACAGACAGACAGACAGACAGACAGACAGACAGACAGACAGAGAGAGAGAGAGAGAGAGAGACAGAGAGAGAGAGACAGACAGAGAGAGAGAGAGACAGACAGAGAGAAAGAGAGAAAGAGAGAGAGAGAGAGAGACAGAGAGACAGAGAGACACAGACAGACAGACAGACAGAGAGAGAGAGAGAGAGAAACTCAATGTTTACAAAGTTGATAAGTTGAGCTGCTGCTGTTGACTTTGGCAGAAACGTGTAAATTCAAATGACAGATATTCTTCAAAATATCCAAGTATTGGCAGAATGAATATTGTTTGAAAGAATAATTGGCAGGTTGATAAATCTGACGATATTTGCTTGTTGTAGACGGAGACTTGAATCCATTGTGTGAGATTTAAGGACAGATCCAGTTCACGATCCTTTAAGAACAGATCCAACATTACGTTTACCTTTCTAATCTCTGTATTGTTCTTGTGTTGTTGAAGAGTTCTCCAGCTTTATACATGGAGGTCATAAAAGGGAGGACAAGTAATCGATGTTAGTACTACTAGTGAGTTAGTAGTAATATTATCAGTCTGTACCTGTTCCTGTTCCTGGAGTTGAGGCCTGGCGTCCAGACAGAGGCGTGTGCATGTTTGCAAAAGACTGAAGAGACGGAGAGAGAGATTTAACATGGGTTTGGGTTTCATATCGTTAGTTCTGAAAAAAAGATGCATTTCCCTGAATGGAAAAACTGTCCTCTACTCCCAACTCTAAAGTTTAAACCAAGTGTGTCGCTCTGGGAACTTCTGTTGAGTTCAAAGTGACTGTGCCACGTGCTCACCTGTCTGTGAGCACTGAGGGGCGTTCCTACATTCACCAGGTCGTCACGGATACTCCGGACAGGCGGGGCTCCACTTTTGTCTTTGGGGGTGGGAACAACGGGCTGAGGGGCAGAACCTCCACATCCTAAAATGAAAGACGGGACACTTTAACAAATTCACAGAAGAAACAACAACCAGCTGATCTGCAGGTGGGTGTGTCAACTTGTGGGCGAACCTGTGCTCTCCAGGATGCTGAGGCTGAAGGGGCGTGGCTGCGGCGTGGCCGGGGCTGGCAGGTCGCCCATCAGAAAGCCCGGCAGGAACTGAGCTCCGGAGGTCGGCTTCGGGGAGGTGGGCGAGCCCAGGGTCATCGGTTCAGTTCCCACTGACAGAGGGTGAGACGGTTGGTTTTTAACAAGCAGCCACAGACAGATACGGAGGACGGCGCCTGAGAGACGATGTAACAGGAATTCTACTGAACATTCTCCTCCGTTAAATAAAGAGAACGTCAGGAACTGAAGTGTGAGGAGACGTTAGGCCTCAAGTAGCCTCAAAACAAGAATATCGAGGACAACTGATATCTTCATCATTGATTCATCTGCCAATTATTGTTCTTCTGATTGAATATCAAAACAATTGTTAAATAAAATAAGGTTATATCCTCAAATGTCTTGTTTTGACAGCTGCTACTGAAAAGACTCAAACCAGTGTGGAGGATGAGGTCCAGATTTATCATGGAAGTGAATCTAGAAGTCTAACTGAACCCTGTCACACTGCTGTCAGCACTTCTGATGGAAGACTATAATCCTCATTAATAACATGAATTAAATATTATATGAAATCCAGACCAGCAGCAGGAAATGAAAGGAAGGAATAATAAACTAAAAACACTAAAGTCTAACACAAAGGTAAAAACACACATTTATTAAGTTACAGTTTGCAGGAGGTTAAAGAAAGTGAGAGATGATTTACTCATTTTGATAAAAGATCCTTTGAAAACAGAACTCATCAAGAGATTTGAACTTTCTCCTCCTTCACTTCAAAACTGTTGAACTTCGACAATCACCATGTGGCAACTTTAATGAAAAACAGTAGCTAACAGCTAAAAGCTAACACTGACTGAGCTAACACTGAGCTAACAGATTATTCATATATAAATAACATCAGATAAAGTCCGTTACCTTGAAGCTCCATCTTCTCTGCTTCTTCTTCAGGCCGCGATTTTCAAAAGTAGGAAATGACGCCAGGCACCGCGCTAGCTAGTTAGCAGGCTAATGAGGCTAGCACCGCTACGTGCTAAGCTGCCACTAAGTGTCACGGACACGCTCAGCTGGTGATGAATCTAATAAAGTGAAGCTGAAGACTTCCGGTCAGTTACAGAAGTTTAATATCTGCTCGGTTTGTTTGTTTCACAGAAGAGACGTGGTGGGAAGCACCGCAGCTAGCACCACTACTTCCGGCGCATTTACACTGCGTCATGAGAAGAGGCGTTCAGGGAAGTCGACTCTTAAGCGTCACTCGTAAAATTTGTTTCTCTTTTTATTGGGCAAATTTTAATTTCACTTTGTTTTGACATGTCTCAATGATACATTCGTGGATTAATTTTTAAAAGTTTGTACAATTAGTTTAGTTTAGCTTTATTTCGGACTCAGGTCATATCAGTATAAAAATGCATAAAAATACAGAACAACAATATATAAATACAATTATCACACTGTGTACAGACTTTTTTTTATTCACGATTAGTCATTTATGAATTTGAAATACAAGTTGATAGATCTGCTCCCTCGTGGTTACCAAGGTTGCACACGACCGTACAGTCTGAATAACTTCTTTAGATATTTCATGGCATCGATGTAAACGTTGGTTCTTAGAAACATGAAAAATGACTTTGAGCTATTTAACCACAGGTGAGTAAGAATAAGATTAGATTAGACTTTATTGTCAAGTACAACGCCAACCAGAAGTGCAAAGGCAGTATTAATACAGATACGTGCAGGAACGTGAGTACTACAGCTTAAGTGATGCTATAACTTACAATATTATACAGTGGTGTTCAGTTGCTATAAACAGATAAATACAGGTGAATAGTATAAATACATATTTTCCTTATATATCAAACAACCTCTAAACAAAAAGTAAAAAACGTGCGGATTTGAACGCACCAAGCTTTCAAGCCTACGTCATCAGCATGCGTCCAGCGAGCCGCCGGTTGTAAGTTTCAGTGACGTAGACAAAATAAAATGACGTTAAAATTAACGAAAGTGTTGACGTCAAAATAAAAGAAGAAAATGGAGCAGACAATTCTACTGAACTTACTTTATTTTGAAAAGTCTGATGCTTAATGTTTTGTCTGTCTCACAATTCACGGCCATGTTGTGTTTTTATTGTGACATGCAGTGAGCGGAAGCGGAAGTGTGTGTGAGGTGGGTGTAGCTTGATGCCGGTGTGAAGCTCTTCCCAGTCTGTAGTGTGAACCGGATCCTGAACCGGGTCCTGAACCGGATCCTGTGATTCACTCTGTGAAGTGGACTCGACTCTCCGGTAACGAGCTGATGGTTTTTATTCTTTTACATCAGAACTGACTCATTTGATCTTCAACAGGAAGCAGAATGTCGCTGTTGAGCTAAGTGGCTAATTAGCCTGCAGGCTGTTGTTAATGCTGCAGAGCGGAGCTAGCTGCTAGCTTAGCTCAGTGTAGCTTAGTGCAACTAAAGGAGAGGAAATTCAGATTTAAATCTGTGGATCAGAATAATCTGTTTGTTTGATATGAGTTTCACACCGTGTCTCTGGGTGTAGTTATAAACATGTTAACTAGTGTTTTACTGACACTTTAGATTTAGGTTTCATATACACATTTATATGTTTTCTATATATAGTTTATATATAATATAGTTCATAGATTGAGACTCTGGCTCCATGTTCTCTGAGTGACTCCTCCAGCTGCTCGAACTGTGTTAATGCTCAGTTCTCATAAACGTGTGTGTGTGTGTGTGTGTGTGTGTGTGTGTGTGTGTGTGTGTGTGTGTGTGTGTGTGTGTGTGTGTGTGTGTGTGTGTGTGTGTGTGTGTGTGTGTGTGTGTGTGTGTGTGTGTGTGTGTGTGTGTGTGTGTGTGTGTGTGTGTTCAGTGGGCGTGTGCATTGTGTGCTGCAACTAACACATTTACTCTTTAATGATTAATTGCTTAATGTTTATTTTTCCAGTTAATGAATCTATAAAATACCAGAAACAGTGAAACATGTAAATCTGAGTGTATTTATCCAGCAGAGTGAATCACAGATACGATCCTCAGACAACGACTTCCACTTATTCTCCTCAGTTAGTCTCTGAATCGGTTTGAACTCAGTATCTGTTCCAGAGTAAATACTTGAATGAGCAGCTGTAAGAATCCTGCTCTGACTGCAGCCCGGGGGGACGTGAGGGGACGTGGGGGGGGGATGGTGGGACGTAGTTAACAGGGGCCGCTCCCTTCCCCTCAGCCACTTCACCCAAACCTCGACTAAAGGTGTCACACGTCATGCTGGACATCCACAGATGAGTTCATGTAGATTCAGCTTTACTTGTTGCTTCCATAACACAAACACACACGGGGGTGAAACGCAGCTCTGATCATGTTGCATCCATGTTACTTAAATACATAAAGATCCATCGTTCTATGCAAACTGTTCACATGAGAGAGGAAAGTGTGTATTTGTTATATTGACTTTGAAAATCCTTAGTTTACATGATATTAAACCTTGACCCAGGATGTGTTTGGCTGGTTGGACGTCTTCACCTGCTCGTCCTCCTAATCCTCAGAATGGTGTTTGTATCTGTGTGTCCCAGCTCCTCTGGTGGTCGTGGTGGTTGCACTGGGAGGACAGGTGATGGGGTTCAGGGTTGTCCTCGGGGTTCAGCGGCGCCGTCACGTCCAGTTAACGCTGCCGTTGCTGCTCTCCGTCGCCATGATGGCGGCGTTTGGGCGGAAGGCAGAGACTACTACGATCTGCTGAGAGTCAGCAGGGAGGCGACGACCAGGGAGATACGACAGGCCTTCAAGAAGCTGGCGCTCACCATGCACCCCGACAAAAACCCTGTGAGTTACTCTGAGAAGATCTGAACCTGAGAAATCCTCTGATGTTCCCTGAAACACCTTCTGCACATTTAAACTCTAAACCCTGACCCTGACCCTCTCGTGCTGCAGGGCGACTCCTCGGCCCACGATAAGTTCGTGGAGGTGAATCGAGCTTATGAGGTTCTGAAGGACGAAGACCTCCGGAAGAAATACGACAAATATGGAGAAAAGGGATTGGACGAGCAGCAGGGCGGACGCTACGAGAGCTGGAACTTCTACCGCTATGACTTTGGTACGTCTCTCCAGTAGGAACGCTCACATGTCCGTTTACTGAGAGTTGATTAATGGTTTCCTGTCTCTGTTCAGGTATCTACGACGATGATTTAGAGATCATCACGCTGGACAGCGGGGATTTCGGTGAGTGGGATTATTTTCAACTCTGACTCCGTCTGGACGACGCTCAGTCCAACTGATCTTCGTTGGTAGTGACGGCTGTTTGCTGTTTGTTTCAGAGGCGGCAGTGAACTCCGGAGAAATCTGGTTCATCAACTTCTATTTCCCACGATGCTCCCACTGTCACGAGCTGGCGCCAACGGTAACGACACCATGACCCCCCCCCCCCCCCCAACTAACACAACCGATCACCGAGCTTTCAACTTTAAACTATAATCTTTTCATATTTTGGTCTTATATTCATCCTGTCTGTGTTTAATAGCTAAACGCAGCGGTGGATTGTAGCCGAGTGTGAATAACGTGTGTCTGTGTCTCAGTGGAGGGAGTTTGCCAAAGAGATGGACGCAGTGATCAGGATTGGAGCCGTGAACTGTGGAGACAACAACCACCTGTGCCGGAGGAAAGGGATCAACAGTTACCCCAGTCTGTTCGTATTCAGATCAGGACAGGTCGGTGCATAGACCTTTCACTACTCATCTGTTAACGAGGGTTCATCTTTCTATTGTCAAGGTTTCATGAATCTAAACCTTGAAAATAACGGGTGCTAACATGTTTTTAATAAACCTTTCTCCAGAAACCAGAGAAGTTTAACGGGGAGCGTTCTAAAGACGAGCTGGTTCGCTTCTCCATGGAGTTCATCACCACCAGCGTCACTCAGCTGTGGCAAGGTGAGCGACGCCCGGCTGTAAATCAGGATTCATTCGTATCATCAGACTCGTGAATCTGACCTGAGGGCGACCGGTTGTTTTACAGGAAACGTGTTCAGCGAGATCGAGAGTGCGTTCTCGTCGGGGCTCGGCTGGCTCATCACCTTCTGCTCCGACACTGGAGGTAACGCTCGAGTGCTCGTGGCTTCCTCTGTTTCTGCCTGGAAGTGCTCTCACACGTGTCCTTGCTAACGTGTCCTTGCTAACGTGTCTTGCTAACGTGTCCTTGCTAACGTGTCCTTGCTAACGTGTCCTTGCTAACGTGTCCCTCCCTCTGTCTCAGACTGTCTGGAGCCAAGAACAACAAAGAAGTTGGCAGGAATGTTGGTGAGAATGCAACATTACTATTTTAGTTAAATGTTTTATATATTGTAAATAATTACACGTTACACCTTGTTTTCATCTGCAGTGTCACATGACTCTGAAAGTTAGATTCATATATTCTATAAACTTGAGATTTAAAGCGTTTCTAACTGGTCGTCCATGTGACGCAGGACGGTCCTGGTGAAAGTGGGATGGATGGACTGCATCACTGAGGAGCAGCTCTGTCACAGTTTCCATGTAAGGTTTATTCTGTATTACTGATCCTAGTATTAATAATATGTACACGTGATTCTTCAACTCCCCAAACGAGTGGAGGCAGAGAACCTGACCTGTCTCCTCCGTCTGTCAGGTGACCGGCGGAGCGACGGCTCTGTTCCCTCCTGGGTCGTCTCTGGATCAACAGGACAGCGTGCTGGTGAGGGACGCACACATTATTCCTGTGTGGGGACAAGTTAGTGTTGTGTGTAGTAATACTGTGTAGTAATACTGTGTGTAGTAATACTGTGTGTAGTACTGCAGTGGGACTCAGTGTGTTTGTGTTTCAGTGGCTGAATACTCTGGACAGTAAAGAGGTTTACACTCAGGTGATGAACCATCTGCCTGATCTGGAACTGCTGACCCGTGACAGCTTCCAGGTACACACCGCTACACACCGCTACACAAGGCAACGCAAGGCTACACACACAGCTACACAACGCTACACAACGCTACACAACGCTACACAAGCTACACAACTTTCACAATGCTACACAACACTACACAACACTACACAACGCTGTGATGATGTGTAACTTCCTGTGTCCAGAGCAAACTGGCCCGTCATCGCTGGTTGGTCAGTTTTACGTTTGGAGACAGAAGCTCCACCTCCAGCGAGTATAAGAAGCTTCAGGCTTTCCTGAGGAACGACCACATACAGGTACCTGTCTGTCTGTCTGTCTGTCTGTCTGTCTGTCTCTGTCTGTCACTGTCTGTCTGTCTGCTGTCTGTCTGTCTGTCTGTCGTCTTCTGCCGTCTGTCTCTCTTCTGACCTGTCTGTCTCTCTCGTCTGTCGTTACTGTCGCGTCTGGCTGTGTCTGTCTCTCTCTCCTACCCCGTGCTGTTTCAGCCGTGATCGCTGTCTGTCTGTCTCTGCCCGTGTCGTCCGTCGACCTGTCTGATCTCCTCGGCTGTCAGTCTGTCCGTCTGCTCTCTGCCCGTACTGACGTCTCTGTCTGTCTCTCTCTCTGTCTGTCTGTCTGTCTGTCTGTCTCTCTGCCCGTCTGTCTGTCTGTCTCTCTGTCTGTCTCTCTGCCCGTCTGTCTGTCTGTCTCTGTCTGTCTCTCTCTCTGTCTGTCTGTCTGTCTGTGTCTGTCTCTCTGCCCGTCTGTCTGTCTGTCTCTCTGTCTGTCTCTCTCTCTGTCTGTCTGTCTGTCTGTCTGTCTGTCTGTCTGTGTCTGTCTCTCTGACCTTGTCTGTCTCCTCAGGTCGGTCGAGTTAACTGCGTCACAGACTCTGAGCTGTGTCAGTCTCTCTACATCCATAAACCCTGCGTGGCTGTTTTCAAAGGACTGGGAATCCACGACTTCGAGATCCACCACGGTCAGTACCACGGACTGAACCACTGACAGAACCACTGACTGAACCACAGACTGAACCACAGACTGAACCACGGACTGAACCACAGACTGAACCACGGACTGAACCACAGACTGAACCACGGACTGAACCACAGACTGAACCACAGACTGAACCACGGACTGAACCACTGACAGAACCACGGACAGAACCACGGACTGAACCACGGACTGAACCACGGACTGAACCACAGACTGAACCACGGACTGAACCACTGACAGAACCACGGACAGAACCACGGACTGAACCACTGACTGAACCACGGACTGAACCGCAGACTGAACCACTGACAGAACCACAGACTGAACCACTGACAGAACCACAGACAGAACCACGGACAGAACCACGGACAGAACCACGGACTGAACCACAGATTCTCGTTTTCATGCTTCACTCATTGACTCATTGTTTAGACGCTGGTCCGTCTCTTCAGTCTCTGTCTCTAACCCGTGTCTTCACACAGGTAAAGATGTGTTGTACAACATCGTGGGTTTTGCGAAGGACAGCGTTCGGGCCCATGTGACGACTCTGCAGCCCGACAACTTCCCCTCTGACAGGAAGGAGCCGTGGCTGGTGGACTTCTTTGCTCCGGTTTGTAACCTCTACTTTAATATCAGCAGCTAATCTGTCGTGATGAAGCCGATGAGTCAGCAGGGAGGCACGGGATCAGAAACGGTTTCTGGCCACGTCATCACTGATACGCTTGACCGACTGCCTCCGTGTTTACCTTCAGGGCTGGAGACGGAGCTCCACCTACAACACAAACATGAGGATAGGGACACGGACGCTGAGACGCAGATCCACGTCACTTTCATAGAAACATGTCCCTTTGTTACAGGACGGGTTTAATGGCAATGGGAGAAAACCCCTGTTGCTCTGGATCTGAGCTTGTAAATCAGTGTTCAAAGTTTAATAGAATCAAGCAAACATGCGTGTTGAGAAGGAGTCTGACACTTGACTGGAGATAAAACTAATCAATGACTAAGATGAACAACACGTCTCCATTTCCTTCCACTAAATACAAATGAAGCCCAAATATCTGGGGTCCAGATGCTGCCATATTGTGGCGGTGACGTCATTGGGAGTCTGTGCAGTGGTGACATAGGTCCCGCCCATACTCACGCCTCACCAATCACGAGTTACTCTCGGCTGTCAATCAAGACGTCGGACGGATCAGACTTGTGAACTCTGTGACGTGTTAGACTTCAGTTTGAGAAAGCTCTGATGTGTGTTTGCAGTGGTGTCCTCCGTGCAGAGCTCTGCTCCCCGAGCTGAGAAAGGCTTCCATCCACTTGGCTGGACAGATGAAGTTTGGGACCCTGGACTGTACCATCCACCACAACCTCTGCTCCAGGGTAAGCACACACACACATCTGGACTGTACCATCCACCACAACCTCTGCTCCAGGGTAAGCACACACACACATCTGGACTGTACCATCCACCACAACCTCTGCTCCAGGGTAAGCACACACACACATCTGGACTGTACCATCCACCACAACCTCTGCTCCAGGGTAAGCACACACACATCTGGACTGTACCATCCACCACAACCTCTGCTCCAGGGTAAGCACACACACACATCTGGACTGTACCATCCACCAAAAAAACCTCTTCTCTCTGGTCCATAACACCATGGGCTGGTACCCACCACCACAGTGATCTCAAACCTTCTCTCTGTTCAGATAATATCCAGGACAGATCCCCACCACGGTTTAACGGTCTTCATGAATATGACATCCACCACTGGCATCATGGGGTCAATATACTCACACAATGAATCATGACGAAAATTATCAAACAACAAGAAAACAGACAAATGTTTTTCAAACTTTAAAAAATAAAATACTATTTTACTATTATAAAAGGGTAAGATGAGAAGTAAATCACAGCGTGTGAGCTCAACGTCTCATTCTTTGTGCCTCTGCAGGATCTGGTGAATCCGTCGGTGGTCGTCCTGGATTCTTCCAGCTTCGCTGAGCGAGTTAAAGGTAAAACTCAAACAGGGTTTAACAGGGAGAGGGTTTCACTTCACCACAGACCTCAGGGCTTTTTAACTTTTGACATAAAGAATGACACAGTATCTGAAAGGAAAGTGAGGAGATATAGAGTTTAAACTATTGAAATGTTTGTGCAGTTGTTTAACTCAAGGACCGTTGACTTGTGTGCAGGTCGAGCTGAAGGGCAGATCTGGGCGGTGGATTTCTACGCTCCGTGGTGTGGCCCCTGTCAGGCTCTGATGCCCGAGTGGAGACGCATGGCCAGGGTACAACAACACAACAACACACAACAACACAACACATTGAACCGCAACCACACAACGTACACAGGCTTTTGATAAAGTGACTGAAACACAATTTAACAAGAACAACTCCAAGACCTTAACGTTTATTTGTAGACACAGTTTCTCCTGTGCAGCTCCAAACTGTCTCTGGTGTCAGTGTCTCTCTCTGTTCCTCTCAGCTGCTGTCGGGTCAGATCCTGGTCGGCTCAGTGGACTGTCAGCGGTTCCAGCCGCTGTGTCAGAGTCAGGGTGTGAGGGCGTACCCTGAAATCCGACTGTACCCCGGCAACGCCCGGCAACCAGATCGCTTCATGTACGTAACGCACTTTGAGTCTCGGTCTTTCCGTGGTCGTCTGGTTTTCATCAGATCCATGGTATTTTAAATCCATGTATCCTAAACACCGCCCATCCCTGGTTCTGGATCTGTCTCCACAGGAGTTATAACGGTTGGAACCGAGACGCTCAGTCACTGAGGTCGTGGGCCCTGAGGTGAGACTCTGTCTGTCTGTCCCGTCCTCTGTGTGCGTCCATGTCTCTAACATGTCCTGTGTCCAGTTCTTTACCCAGAGCGTCGGTGGACTTGACTCCAGAGACGTTCAGGTCTCAGGTTCTGTCGGGTCGGGATCACTGGGTTCTGGACTTTTACGCCCCCTGGTGTGGACCCTGTCAACACTTTGCTCCAGAGTTTGAGATCCTGGCTCGGGTGAGAGAACTTCTTCCTTTGAGAATTAAAGAGACGTTCTGTCTGTGGTTCTACGAGGTTCTGACCCAAGTGTTGGTCTGATTGACAGATTCTCAAAGGGGAGATTCGAGCGGGGAAGGTCGACTGTCAGGCTCATTATCAGACCTGTCAATCAGCTGGAATCACCGCCTACCCGACAGTCCGGTTTTACCCGTACTGGGAACCAGGAGGGTGAGGACACGCACTCACGCACGCATTTCCTGTGACTATCACAATAAAAGCCTCCCCCTGTTTCACTATTTGACAACAAGCAAGTTGAGGTTTAATTGTGAAAGAGTCGAAGATGGTGAGGTTCATGGTGGAGAAGATGTAACGTGTGTGTGTGTGTGTGTGTGTGTGTGTGTGTGTGTGTGTGTGTGTGTGTGTGTGTGTGTGTGTGTGTGTGTGTGTGTGTGTGTGTGTGTGTGTGTGTGTGTGTGTGTGTGTGTGTGTGTGTGTGTGTGTGTGTGTGTGTGTGTGTGTGTGTGTGTGTGTGTGTGTGTGTGTGTGTGGACAGTTCGAACACAGTGGGGAACCCATCAACAGCCGGGACTCTACCATGATCGCTGACACCATCAAACTGCGCCTACAGCAGCTGTTGCCACGGTTACACAGCAAATCAAAGGTAATAATCTTGTTTGTGTTAAATTGCCACGTGAACGATCCGGAGAAGAAGGTTCTGATGTCGGTGGTTTTCTGTGCAGGATGAACTCTGATGATCTCATCGAGCCAGACCAGCTTGTTATTGGTCGGAGGAGGAGGAGCGGTGGATGTGATTGGTCCGGGGCAGCGACCAATCGAGTAACACTCCTGTGTCACAGCCGTGATGCAGACGGACTGTTTCCTGCTGTGATGAATGTACTGACAACTTCTGCCTTTTTTTATTTGTTTTTATTTTGTCTCCATCGTTTGTATTTACTCTATGAAGTAAAACTGTGGGACGCCGTGCACGTTACTGACGCACACACACACACACACACACACACACACACACACACACACACACACACACACACACACACACACACACACTCGGAGCCAGATGTCGACGTTGTGTTGAATTTCATTGATCTTGTAGAAACTGTTGGACAATAAAACTGTTTCAGTTTAAAAACTTTACTGCTGCTTTAGTTCTACTTTAATTATAAATCCTCTCAGCGTCAGTGAGGTGAAACATTTCCTTAATAAATGATCAACGTGAGGTTATTTATATTATATATTATTATATCTATTATTTTTTAACCAATGTGTCTCAAACGTTCTCTGGTTCCAGCTTCTATGAAATCATGTTCTGGTTTTGTATCATAAGTTTAATATGTAGTGGTTTTGGATTCTTGGACAGTTTCTTTCTTGCTACATGTAAATGTCAGGATGTGAATTAATAAAAGTTACTGACTGGATACGTGATGAAATAGTAAAAAGTCAGAATAAGAGCTGAATGTTTCCCGTGGTTTGTTTGGGTTGTGTGGTTCCAGTTTGACCAGCAGGTGTCGCTGTGGCTCCTCTGCTGAAGGGACGAGGTTCAAATACTGATGAAACTCTGTCTCTATGGCAACGCGCCAAATTCAAACTGACTTCATAATAAATGAGCTCATGGATGAACGTGCACGTCCAGGAGGGATGAACCAATCAGGAGGTTTCACACCGTGACCAGCAGAGACTTCCAAGATGGCTGCCACCGACATCTGTCGAATCTTTGGTTGATTTTCTCTTAGAGAACGAGGCATCAAACCCCCGTGAGTCTCCCACTGGTTCGCGAGTCGCCCACTGGTTCCCGAGTCGCCCACTGGTTGGCGAGTCGCCCACTGGTTGGCGAGTCGCCCACTGGTCCGAATCGGCCACGGTTCGACGAGTCGAACCTGTTCTGCGACGCGCCCACTGGTCACGAGTGCCCACTGCGATTCGGAGTTTCACCACCTGGCCAGCGAGTGCCACTGGTTCGCGAGCGCCCACTGGGTTTTGTGTCGCCTGGTTCGCGAGTCGCCATGGTTCGCGAGTCTCCCACTGGTTCGCGAGTCGCCCACTGGTTCGCGAGTCGCCCACTGGTTGCGAGTCGCCCACTGGTTCGCGAGTCGCCCACTGGGTTCGGAGTCGCCCACTGGTTCGCGAGTCGCCCACTGGTTCGCGAGTCGCCCACTGGTTCGCGAGTCGCCCACTGGTTCGCGAGTCTCCCACTGGTTTGTGAGTCGCCCACTGGTTCGCGAGTCTCCCACTGGTTCGCGAGTCTCCCACTGGTTTGTGAGTCGCCCACTGGTTTGAGAGGCTTCGTTTTAAAGCCTAGATTTGTGGCGTTTTGTGATGCAGGTGTTTTGGCTCCAATGTTGGCGGCTGTCATGGCGTCCATCTTTACAAAGGGACTGCAAACAAAGTCTCACCACAGATTTATTAATAAAATGAACAAAATTATCAACAGCTATTGATTTTTTAATTTATACCTTTAATGTATTGTTCAGGGGGAAACTCTACATTCTGGATCCTACTCGTCACGGTTCAGTTGAGAACCATAAAGGTTTCAGTTCAACACGGAGCCGAGTGCAAAGTGTAAACACTGGGTAGAACCACTCTGACTCCTCGTGGTACTGAACCAAAGCCCCTCAGGTACTGTCCACCTGAGTGTGATTAAAGCCGGACATGTTCTGAGGATCCCCCCCGCTCAGGGTTCGTGGGCAGCCGGAGGTCAGCATTGACGCAGCGCTGCTCCATAAACCACTGGAACCACTTACTGTGTGTGAGCTCTATTGTTTCATGATGGGAAATGGAGCAGCAAGTTGGACAAACACTGGCTGAGGTACGGTGGGAACCGACCTGGTCCATGTGTGTGTGTGTCTGTGTGTGTGTGTGTCAGATGTAATCCACCCTGCGTGTTGTGCAGATCTTGGCCGTGCGTGACGCCGTGTGCTGACGAACACATGTCAGTTCAACACAGCCGGTCACGATTATCAGCGCACAATAGAAACGCATATTAGTTTGAATCTGTGCATTTTTTAACCGTTTCCTTTCAGCGTCAGTTTCCACATCTGATGCTTTTGTTTCTCTGCACAAAGTAAAAGGAGTAAAACCCAACAGGACCTGAAACATCACTGAGCTCTGGAGCAGAGGCCCAATCTGAACCAGAACCATATGAACGATATGAACACCACGCCGGAGGTGATACTGGACCGAACCTCGTGAATATGAGTCATCAAACGGGCCCAGATGACAGATTCATGAATTACAGCGGTGTTGAAAGGTTTGATGGGTTCTTCACCCAAATCACATCCGTCCAGTAGTTTGAGTGTAATCCTGCTAATTAACAATCTCACACACGCAGACAGAACCTCCTTGTGGGGGGGGGGGGGGTGCTTATTGGACCAAAGGAGGAGGAAAGAGGCGAAGAGGAGATAATCTAACAGAATATTTATATTAAACCAAAGAATATTGGTCTGATATCGACGTAACCGTGACTTTTACACCAAAACCCTGTTAACCAAACTAAGACTGATGGTGTACTTCCTGTTTCCTGTTGTTCACCTGGAGAACTGATGAGTTAATGAGGCCTCTGTCTGTGTCGGTGCCCCCTAGTGGAGAAAACACACTTACTGCAGCTTTAACATCTGTGAGACGGTTTCTGCTTCAGCTGCAAAAACATGAATAAATTCACTGAGTCGTCAAGAAACAGATGGGGGGGGGGGGGGAGGGGAGAGGAGGAGGGAGAGAAGGAGGAGGAGGAGGAGGAGGAGAGAGGAGGAGAGAGGAAGAGGAGGAGGAGAGGAGGAGGAGGAGGAGGAGGAGGAGAGAAACAGACCTTATACCTACAGGAGGAGGAGGAGGAGAGAGAGAGAGGAGAGGAGAGAGGAGAGAGGGAGAGAGGAGACTGGAGAGGAGAGAGGAGAGAGGAGAGAGAGAGAGAGAGAGAGAGAGAGAGAGAGAAGAGGAGAGAGAGAGAGAGGAAGAGAGAAGGAGAGGCAGGAGGAGGAGAGGAGGAGGAGAGGGAGGAGAGGAGGAGAGAGGAGGAGGAGAGAGAGAGAGGAGGAGGAGAGAGGAAAGCAGGATAAGGAGGTGTATAACAGTAAATCCATGAAAACATTTTCTCTTCTCTCTCATGAAAACTGCAGCTGAGAAAACACTGGTGGAAATTAGTAGCCAGGAACTACTGGAAGAACGCCTACACACACAGACACACACACACACACACACACACACACACACAGACACACACACAGACACACACACACACACACACACACAACACACACACACACACAGACACACAGACACACACACACACCACACACACACACACACACACTCTGCTCAGTTTAGTTAAAGTGAAGTTTGGTTTATTTGATTCTATATTTACATTGAAACTTTTCCACAGGTTGTTTTCGTGTCTTATAAAAGAATCTGTGAGATGTTAAAACACGTGAAGAAGAATAAAGGTTTAATATGAACTTGTTTAAAGTTCGTTTGTAGCCTCAACACTTTAAACCGTTACCGTGGTAATTCACGTCCAACTGTCAATCAAACTCTTTATTTATATCCAACTATTTAACGTCAAACAACACATGTCCGGTGTTTCTCAGCTGAACTGACTTTATACACACGGATCTACAAGAAGCTGATGAACCCTGGTACTTCTGTTTGTACACTGTAGTACACTGTGTACACCAGTACTTTGTTGCTTGTGTATTACTGTGTATTACTGTGTATAACTGTATAACTGTGTATTACTGTGTATTACTGTGTATTACTGTGTATTACTGTGTATTACTGTGTATTACTGTGTATAACTGTGTATTACTGTGTATTACGTGTAACTGAACTCCTGGTGTGGTGCTCTCCGCTCCATCGTGGTCGCTGCTCTGCTTCCTCCACAAGTTTAAATACAAGATGAAGCCGCTCCTTTTTCAAGATGGCAGCCGTCGAGCAGGAGACGTTTGCAGCGTTTCGACCTCCTGACGAGTCCAGGAAGTCGACCTGCACCGTGTGTGGCCCTGATACCTGTGGATGTTCCTGTGTTCCTGAGTGTGTGAATATGGAATAACTGCAGAGACTGTGAGTCGGCTCAGCTGCTCTATGAACTGTCCCTGGTTTAAATCTAAAGTTCCCACAGAACCGACCCACTTCCACACTGAAGGACATCGAGCCACATTGAGCCTGTGGTCAGGATTCATGTTTAATGGTCCATCAGAGTCACAGCTCACTGGCGATGACCTGTTGCTTCACAGAGGCTGCAGCTGTGGATATTATGTTAAGGTGCATGATGGCTGCTTCACGGTCAGTATCTGTGTCAGTGTCACAGCTGAGTGGATCACAACAGAGCCACTGTTACACACGTGTCCTGCGTCAATGAGTTGTTTCAGACAACCACCGTGGTTGTAGTTGTTTATTAAAAGTATTTGGTTGTAATGTGTTCTTATATATTATAAAGTAAATGTGTGTTGTAATGTTGTCTTTCTATGATATTAAAGTAAAGTGTGTGTTGTGTGGTTCTTATTTTATAAAGTAAAGTTGTGTGTTTGTATGTGGTTGTTTAAGTAAGTTGGTTGTTTGTGTTTTTTTGATTAAGTAAGTTGTGTGTATGTGTGTTTATATATTAAAGTAAAGTTGTGTGTTTGTAATGTTGTGTTTCTTATTATATTATAAAGTAAAGTTGTGTGTTTGTAATGTTGTGTTCTCTGTCCTGTGTCGATACCTCAGAATTACTCCTCCTCCTCAAACTCTTCTACAAACTGTCACTTCTTATAGTTGTGTTACAACACGTGTGTGGTTTATATATAAGTTTGAATGATTTTCTTGTTACGTATGAAAGTTCATGTGTGAAACATCTGAGGCGGTGGACAAAGAAACAAGCAGTGAAACTCAAAGACTTGAAACTGTTTCCTGGTTTATGTTGTAATTCACATGAACAGAATATATTAGATATAAAATATGTGACTGACATAGAATCCATGGAGGACAGGTCGGGGGGGCACAGCTCTGTAGCGGCCCCCCAGAGACAGTGTGTCTCTCTGCGGTGGTTTGTGTCTCGGTGGTTTGTGTCTTCGTGGTTGACGATGAAGGAGACGTCTCCTCTGGTCCATTAATCCATCTGTGGCTCAGTCACACGGAATCTGCTGCTCGTCTTCCTCGTGCTGCTCTATGAACGTGAATCACCTTCCTTCCTGTCTGCAGGGTTCAGTTAAAGTTCAGGTCGTGGTTCCGGACCGATCATCAAAGTCCAGATGTCCATTTGAATGTCCTCCATCCCGTTGCCGCGGTAACATCAGCTGTTATTAAAGACAGTGACCATGGAGCCAACATGGCTGCCACTGGGCTGTGCGTAGGTTTAGTACTACAGCTGAGAAGCTACACCACCGCTCGTTCTTTATTGAGAGCTTTAGGTGTGGACACACGTGCACTCACACCACACACACACACACACACACACACACACACACACACACACCACACTGACAAACACACTAAATATTGTTTGTGCAAAGAAGATAAATGACAAAAATCAGATGGATGAAGAGATGAACTACATTCAGCTACAACAGCCTGTTATAGTGCAATATCTACACACACACACTCACACACACACACACACACACACACACACACACACACACACACACACACACACACACACAGTCAGATCTCATTGGCGACCCCCGCGCTGACCTCCTCGAGCTTTGCCCTGAAGGATCTGATCCCATCTCTGCACAGAAACACAGGAAGTGGAGTCAATGGCAGGAGGCAACGTGACGATGGTGCAAATACAGGTGTGTGTGTGCGTGTGTGTGTGTGTGTGTGTGTGTGCGTGTGTGTGTGTGTGTGTGCGTGTGCGTGTGTGTGTGTGCGTGTGTGTGTGCTGCTGTGAGACCCGTCAGCACCGGGTGGTTCTGGATGTGAATCTCACCTTGATCTTCTTGCTCATCTTGTCCTTCCACCTCTGAGCGATGGAGCTGTCGATCAGAAGCAACCTGCGACCACAGACGGATTCAGGTTCAGAGAAGAACAGATTTTCATTCCAGTAGAAAAATGACATCATGCTTATTGAGCTCTTTTTAGCTGCATCACTGCCAATCCATCATTGTGGAGATAAATACTGAAGCTAATTCGATGAATGCATCAACTTGTATCTCCTCTTTTTGTTCAAGCTGCTGATACCTGGACGTCTCCTCGTTCTCATAGCCCATAATGAGGTACTCCTCCCCGGAGTCAGAGGAGGACACAGGCAGGAGGACGAGTAGTAGAGCGTCTGCGTCTCTCGGGGAATGTTGACCAAAGAGGACTTGAGCACCTCCTTCACCTCCACCACCGCTGTGGGCTCCAGACCACGGTTCCTCACCTCCCGCACCCGGGCCCTGATCACTGAAGGAGAGTCGTCAGCGTACAGACACACAAGGGACACATCAGTGACCCAGCACAGACGAGGAGATTCAGGCTTTAAATGTTGAAGCTAAAAGACGACTCACCATAGTTGTAGTTGTTCCTCAGGTAGGTTTTCAAAACCATTCGGACGGTTTTACATTTGCAGCGATCTGCAGCCAAACACAGGAAACTGTTACATGAGCTGAGGCTCAGTTCAGGGGCCGAGTCCTTCGGAGGACGTGGTCACAAAGACGCCGTTGCCGGGCTAACGTCAACGAGACGAGCTAAAGCAGGGACGGTACAGCAGAGCGTACAAACGGAGCATTCAAGCGAGAGTCAAGCAGGAGGACGAGTAAGCAGGAGGCGACTCAAGAAGACGAGCTACAACAGGAGGACGAGCTACAAGCAGGAGGACGAGCTACAAGCAGGAGGACGAGCTACAAGCAGAGGACGAGCTACAAGCAGGAGGACGAGCTACAAGCAGGAGGACGAGCTACAAGCAGGAGGACGAGCTACAAGCAGGAGGACGAGCTACAAGCAGGAGGACGAGCTACAAGCAGGAGGACGAGCTACAAGCAGGAGGACGAGCTACAAGCAGGGGAGAGACAAGAGAGGAGCTCAGCGGAGAGCTACAAGCAGGAGGACAGTAAGCAGAGGACTACAAGCAGGAGCGAGTCAAGAGAAGCAGGAGCGAGCTACAAGCAGGAGGCTACAGAGAGGACGCTACACAGAGACGAGTCAGAGGAGGACGAGCTACAAGCAGAGGAGGTCAGAGAGACGAGCTACAAGCAGGAGGACGAGCTACAAGCAGGAGGACGAGCTACAAGCAGGAGGACGAGCTACAAGCAGGAGGACGGACAGGCTACCTCTGTTCGGTCCTCTGCAGTGGAGGTTGTTGGAGTCCATTGGGAAGTCGGGACTGGATTCTGAGGACCAAACACAAAGGATCAGATGTTTAGTGAACTGGTTTCTGGACTTTATGGTTTTCAGAAGCACAAAAACCTTTGAGTGAGAAATAGCTGGTTTCCAAAGACAGAGAGAAGGTCAAAGGTCAGACCTCACCTGGGTTACACCTGGCTGGGTCCTGGTAGTACGGATCTGCAGAGACACAGAGAAGATCAGTGTCGTCACAGAAAACACATCCTCTTGTTTCATACACTTTTTCTGGGCAGGTCTTAGTGGAAGAACCCCCCCCCCCCCGAGCCGACCCAGAACACACTGGAAGGATTATACTGTACATTCCTTCTGGAACAGGGAACAAAGAACAAGTCTGCTGCTGCGACCACGAGCAGGTCCTGAGAGGAAGGTTCCTCTTCCTGGACGCAGCAGGAATCAGAACGGCCACAGGAATGTCCGATCTGACAGAACGAAGCGGGTCAGAACCGCTGTTCACGTCGAGATACGATCGGTCCGTTAAAACAACAACACAAAGAAGAAGAATGGAAGATGACTGTGATAAAGATGGATTCCATGACAGCTACCACAAGGGAAACCAAAACATTGGCTTGCCCCCTGGTGGCTGGCTGCAGTATTGGTAGTACTCATCCATGTTAGCAGATTGGGACATGGACAGAACTAAAAAATCAAAGTACACAACAAAGATGGTTTCTGTCATTTCAGGTAGTTTTTATCTCACTGATCATCAGTTTGGTTTTAATAAGTTATTTGATGATATAAAAACAGGACTGAGGCGTCGATGATTGACAGCCGAGACTGACTCCTGATTGGTTGGGCTGGTGTATGGGCGGGGCTTCGATACCGCGGCTCCACTCTCTCGACACCAGATGACGTCACCAGTGAAAGATGGCAGCGCCTTATGGGAGATAATTGTCCATCTTTAATTATATAAAGTCACAATACTCTTCATGTACAGTCACTGATTGTGTTTGTATACAGTCGCTCTTACATGACTTCTGTAAGTTCCCTGAACTTTGACGTGGTCGACCTCTGTTCACACCCGATCTGAACGTCAGGTGTGAACGAGGTGTTATTTACAGTCACTCCACTTTGTGACATGAAACCAACTCTCTGAGGCTCGGAGAGATTCCACCGGCTCCACCCGGCTCTGATGGGACGTCTGCTGAACTGAACTGTGGCTGCTGCAGATTTATGTTCCAACAGGAGACAAATGTCTTAAAGCAACATTCAGTCTGGAGTCCTGCTGAAAATCACAGGAACGACTTCAACCATCCACCCTGACCGAACCTCAGCGAATCAACAAATCACACCGAGGGAAAATCCCCGAACCCCGCTGCGCCCAGTCGAGCTCGGGCAGCTCGCAGATATGTACGTGGGCGTGTCGTTATGGAGGTCGAGAGGATCCTGACGAGGCTTTCACTTCTAACAGGACTCTCCGGTGCAGGGTCTGTTTAAAGAAGCCGAGGACAGTGAGGGTTTCACTGAGTGTAAAACGAGTGGGAGGAGGTATCAAGGAGCTCTTTGAGAAAGTGTCTGGAGGTGAAGTCGGGGGGGAAATGACTCACGCTATCTGTTGGCGAGGGAGCAGAGACAAGCTGGAGAAACACGATGGAAAACACTGATCAGCAACGGTTCCCTGAGGCTCGGTGTTCCGCAGCGAGGGAACCAAACGCTTTTACAGGAGAGGAAATAAAGATGAGATCAAATCTGAAAGTTCATGTGACTATGGTTTTACATGAAGTAAATCAGAAATTAAAATAAACCTAATTCATTTCCAATAGGGACGTTGTATTTTCATGTTGTAATCTCACTATCCTGAAAGATCCTGTAACCGTATTGTTTATCATTGATATCACACTCTTCATAAACCTTACATGTCGATGAGAACAAACCAGTTTTATTGAAATGATTCCTGTTGACAGCACATCGTTCACACCTGCAGGAAATAACAAGAATATAAATGATGTCATCACCTGGCCCCTCGGCCTTGACGATGGCCTCCGGCGAGATGCAGACGCCGCGGTCGTACAGCGGCAGCTCGCTGCAGGCCAGGCTGTCGGGCCAGCTGTGGTTGTACCGCTTCATCACCGGCTCGCAGCCCGTCTTGGCGCGCTCGCACACCGCCTTACAGGGTTTGATGGGCTCGTGCTGGAAGTCGATGGTGCAGATGGGAGCGTACATGGCGCACAGGAAGAAGAGCAGGTCCGGACTGCAGCCAGTACCTGAACACAGGTGTGAGACCAGTGTGAGACCAGGTGTGAACCAGGTGTGAGACCAGGTGTGAAACCAGCAGGGAAACAACACTTTGAGTTACACTCAACTTTTTCTACAAGGAAACAAAAACTATAATTATACTTGAGTTGAGGTTTTGAGCATGTTTTTCCATTTCTGGACATTTTGGTGGAAACAGTCTGTGGGCAGCGGTTCACTGAGGTTTGAGACTCGGCCTGTGGGGGAGACGCCCGTCAGCTCCCAGGATGCATTGCAGCGGTTCACTGAGGTTTGAGACTCGGCCTGTGGGGGAGACGCCCGGCAGCTCCCAGGATGCATTGCAGCGGTTCACTAACGGCCTGTGGGGGAGACGCCCGGCAGCTCCCAGGATGCATTGCAGCGGTTCACTGAGGTTTGAGACTCGGCCTGTGGGGGAGACGCCCGTCAGCTCCCATGATGCATTGCTCACTGAAGCATATCATGGAGTTGTAAAGGGAAAGAATAATTCCGGACGCCCGCTGGTTCTGGAAGTTAAAGTCTTGTTCGTTTTCCCACAGACGGAGTTTCATGAAACTCTCACAGAGACTCATTGATACAGAAGATTAACGCTGTCTGAGAACCCTAACCCTAACCCTGCCTGAAGCTTCAGGGATTCAACGTGTTCACTGTAAAGCAACAATAAGAGGGTTTCAGACACGACCACAGCAGGAGAGGTCAGACTCTCATCTCGAGTGTTTCTACAGCTTCATGTTCTTCCTCGGCTCCCTCACCGACGGTTCAGGGACCGGACGGGACCAGAGAGAGCTCAGCACAGGTCTGACTTTCTTCTCCTGTGGACGACTGAGGTTTGGCTGCTCAGCTTCTCAGTGAAGTCACAGAAATGTTCTGAACTTGTGACCTGAGGCTGCCTCCTGCTTTCTGGCCTGCACATCTTTCATTAGAACATTTTTCTGGTTAAAGCTTTTTGCTTTTCCACTTCCTCTCTCCGCTTCTCCGACCTCAGCTGAGCTCAGCGTTCAGCCAAGACCTGAAGGAACCGAACCGAGTCGGCGTCACGATGGAAGCCAATGAGCTTCTTAGATGTGATTCTACTTAATCTCAGTCCAGCTCCAAACGGAACTTCACCCAGTGGAGCTCATAACTCGGCCAAGACCCAACAGATTCAATTCAATCGAGCTGCAGCTAATTTCACTCTCATAGAAATCAGTCCTTTAAACACGTCGGATTTTTCATCAAGATTCATTAATTATTCTCGGGGAAATCTGTGAAAACCTCAGAAAACGTCCTGTGTCCCACGAGTTTCCTGCTGAATGTTGGAGATAAACTCTGGTTGTTAATAACTTCAGAGTGTTTCTAACTGATCTCAGTTCAGCTTCACTCTTCAGCTGCAGCTGGTTGTGACAGTTGAAGCTGACTCTCAGTCAGTTCCTCTCTCAGGAGATGGAACCCACTCAGCAGAGTCACAGAGAACAGACGCTCACACTGAAGAATGACTCTGACAGCTCACAGTGAAATTCACTGGACACAAGGAACTGTGCGATATTTACTCTCCACAGACGTCAGGAGGAGGAAAATGAAACCGGAGACAGTTTTACAGTAAGAACAAACGACTGGCACAGGCTGAGATCATGGACGTGGAGCAGCCGAGTCTCAGCAGCGTTATTAGCTCAACTCAGAGCTGCTGAGATTCAGCATCGGCAGGAATGTAGAGACTTGGCAGAGAAAACACTCAGAACTGATCGGATCCAAGTTTCCAGTTACTACGTAAAAAATACAGAAACATAAGTGGAATTATTCGACTTCATCCAAATGTTCTGTGAACACTTTACTCCAGAAAACTCACAGAAGCAAATTCATGCTTTATCTCTAAAATCTCCAAGTATTGAAATAAAACCGACCCGGTCCCCAGAATGAGGGAAGACGAGGAAAATGTTTTTATAATTTGGATGAACTTTTAACATTGAGGCCTGAGTGTGTGTGTGTGGTGTGTGTGTGTGTGTGTGTGTGTGTGTGTGTGTGTGTGTGTTTGTGTGTGTGTGTGTGTGTGTGTGTGTGTGTGTGTGTGTGTGTGTGTGTGTGTGTGTGTGTGTGTTTAATGATCAGCTGCCTCAGTCGGAGTTGATTTGATTTTATTACCTTCTGGACTGAGTGGAACCATAAAGTGAGGCTTTGGCAGCAGAGGAACCGAGCGGCTCCTCCATGATGACCAACATCCACACAGGGAAACAACCTTCAAGCCGTTGAACACTTTTCTTTCTGAGTTTTGTTTTGCTCTGTCAGCGTCGCTCCACTTTCCTTCAGATTAATGAACTCGACTGCTCCTGGATGAACTGATGTCTGGTTCGTGGTTCCCAGAGGATGAATCCTCCTGGCTTTTGTTAGCATGCTCTCGATGAACATGGTAAAGACACCGAATGTGCTAAACATAATCATGTTAGCATTGTCAGTAATGCTTAGGTGGAGCCAGTTAGCCACAAGCATCGCTAATAGCTGGAGTTGTTTTATTGAGTTCAGGGAGAAAAAAGTTAAAGATCATATTCTACTGAAAGAAAAACTTTCTCCCAGCCTCGGTCTTTGAGCTGAATCGTCTCGAACAGCTCTGATAACATTTTCCTTTCCAGACGTTGTTCTGCCAAAATAGTTTCAGGTCTGTGGTTGTGGATGTAACTGTTGAGTCCAGAGGACAAAACCATTAATGTTCAGAAACATAAATCAGAGATGAAGAAAAGTTGAACATGATTCTGGAGTCAAGAAGAAAATCTACGTCGTAAATGATTTGGCCTCTTTTTCTTCTTTTCGCTGGAGGAGGAGGAGGAGATGATGAAGATGAATTATGACTCAGGGATACAGCTGTTAGCTCGGCTTAAGGTTATTCCATAAGAATTATTACCAGTCATAAATCACTCTTTTCTTGGGCTTGTTACCATAAATAGATCTGCAGATAATTAAATATGAAAACACTGATTCAGGTTTTTTTAGTCCTTCTTCCTCGTCACTACATCAAGTGGAAACTTTTTAAAGCGTGGAAAGGTCCACCCTCTTCAACATGGAAAACCCCCACAGAGCCAAGCATCCAGAACCATCTGACCCCGGCGACCCGCTGCTCGGAGCGGACCTCAGGTGGTGGCAGCTCCAGTGGCAGCGGAGGAAACGCAGCCGGCTCACTCTGTTGTTTCAGTGGTTTCAGGAACAAGAGAGTTGTTCTTGGACATTTGTGACGTTCAGACAATCTTCTGCACTGAACGTCCCGTGATGTCTCCACAGCTCAGAGGGAAGCTGCAGGGAAGAGGTCCACTTCACAGAGTAACACTCATCCACACCAGGTACACTGAGTACTTTAAACTATAATGAGACCCTGAAAACTACCTTTGTATATATATACACATGTACATGCTGTCATGTGAAACCCGTATTACAGGCACACAGAAAGGGTCAGTAAAAACTTTATGGATTATTTGAGGCTTTGTTCACACCGATGTTTTCATTTCAAAATCGATCTCAAGCAAACAAGTTATTATCTCTGTCCACACTAACACAGCTGCAGACACATGTCACGTGATTCAGAGGCTGGAGAACTGCAGTCGAGGTGTAACTGGGCTAATTTACCCAAATTAATTCAAATGGAGTTTTATTAATATTCATCAGTATTTGAACACCTGCGCTAAACAAACCCTGAAGCTGTTTCTGGCAAACTGGAACAAATTGCTGGGAAATACCAAGATGTCAGTTCCCGGCCGCAGAGCGACCTCATGTTCCGAGTCTTTACGAGCAGTCGCTGGTTAATAATGTATAAAAGCTTGTAAGTAACCCTAACCCTGCTGTGGTTGTTCGTCCTGGCTCCTTGTAGGAGTTTGTATTTTCAACATCTTCCTTTCACTAGTTATATAAGTGACGGGAACCTTCTGGAGCAGAGCTGCATGAACTCATCAGCGAGCTGTAACTCCAAACATCTCTCCCAGCAGAACGGCCTCGTCCCGGCTCCACCGGCCAATGTTTTCTTTTCTTCTCTTGAATAATGTAATCAGAGCGAAGGTTCCCACAGAATGTTTCCATGCTCGCTGAGTGAAGTGATGGTTGAAGTTTCCTGTGGCTCAGTCGGACCCGATCCAGAGATCTGATCCAGAGGTGCGGTGGAGTCCGCCCGCCTCTCGTCAGGGGGATTTAGCACATACCTCCTCAGCCACAGGCTCGGTGCAGATGTTGCAGCCGTGTTCCAGTCGCTCATGTACAGAAGTGGCTGGTTCGAATGGAAACTGGATCCAAACCTGAATCTACTGCAGTTAACAATCTCTTATACACTAGTTTATTATAAAGGCTAAAAAACATTATTTTCTTTGGGCCACAACAGAATTCAACCATAAAAGAGACGGCTTGAGTTCATGTTTATTTAGACGCTGCAGCTTCGTTATAACTGATTCACTGAAGGAGAATTCACATTTGCATTTGATTACAATCAAACAAACTCAACAACAAATGTGGCTTGGACCGGTTGGACCGGTTGGACCGGTTGGACCACAGATTCTTCTTGTAAATCCCAGCGAAGCCTCACGGCTGCCGAGTTCGTTCAAGTCGTTCGAATCTCCAACAGTAAAGTTTTGTGGTTTTGAATTTGTCTGGAGCTGATTAGAGTTTGTTTGTGTTTCTCTCAGCAGTGAAAGATATTTGATTTTATTCTCTGCAGCGAACACGAGGTTCTGAAACCCGAGCTTGAGTCTGAATAATTCAGAGCATCACTGAGAACAAAGACGTCCCCGTGAAAACTGGGCCCTTGTTTGTTCTGCTGATTATTCAGAGGAACCATCTCTGAAGAGTCAAATATACATTCATACCTGTTTTTCTTCAAATTATCTCAAGTTATTGAACCAATTCTGTTTCATTTTTGAAGAAGAGCATTAGAATCACAATGAGGTTTGATACAGAAGCTGAATTGTCAGTTTCATCGTCTCTATGGAATATGACACGCCCACTGATGTCATCATAACGTGTCTCTCTCTTTTTATTAATGATCCTTGATATTTAAAGCTCCTCTTTTTCTCCTCTTTCAGTTGCTTCAAGCATCTGTTTTACTGATGATCGTTGATGTTTAGTTTGGTTTGTAAAACATCTCAAACGTGTGGAATCACGGTCGCATGGAAAATCTACATTTCTCAATATTCAGTTTTTAATTTTATGAAACAGAGAAATGCAGCAAAATCTGAGAAGATGCAACATTGAAATATCAAGAAACTTTTACTAATTGATTTTTAAATCACTCCATCAAATTTAAACTTTAATGTTTTAATATAATCGTGGTTGTCTTTATCAATGTGGATGAGGCAGTTTAATTAAATCATTAAATCATTTACAAAGAACTTTCACACATTTATATTTAGGAAACTCAAACCAACTAATTCTCTGTTTAAAAAAGCCTTTTTATACTTTTTACTGAGGCTACTTATTCTTAATGATTTATCGATCCAGAGTTTGATGATAATTTAACATTTAACAGATTAACGTTAAATCTTTAAACATAAAGAAATCCACCAGGAATCAGGAACACGTTTTGATTGATTTGACATTATTTGACAGATAAGAGGCTAAAACATTATGAACTGTGAAGTTAAATAAAAACAATAAATGACACTGACAAATATAATATATATATATTATAGTCTGTCAGTTAATTCCAGGGTCAATTAGATGTGTAGTTAAAGTTGTCACTCACCCAGCAGCCCCTCGAACTGCTCGATGGCCAGCACCGCGTTGTCCTGGGTGCTGTGGTGGAGGTGGTTCGGCATCTTCGTCATGTTCCAGGGCATGGACCGGCACAGCGGGATTCGAACCGACTCACAGGACGCGGCCCGGACCGCGGCCGGCCACAGGGCACAGGAGGCGGCCAGCAGAGCCACGGAGAGTCCGGGGGAGAACATGACGGAGCTCCGGTCTCAGATAGATCCAACTGGGAGTCTGAGAGAGAGACTATAACATGGGGGGGTGGGGGGGAGAGAACTTTAACATGGGGGGGGAGGAGAGAGACTATAACATGGGGGGGGAGGGAGGAGAGGGAGGGAGGGAGAGAGAGACTATAACATGGGGGGGAGAGAGAGAGAGACTTTAACATGGGGGGGGGAGGGAGGAGGGAGAGAGAGGAGAGAGAGAGAGAGAGAGGAGAGATGAGAGAGAGAGAGACTATAACATGGGGGGGGGGTCGGTGGGGGGAGAGACTTAAACACTCCTCTCCCCCCTCTCCTCCTCCTCTCCTCCCCCTCTCTCCTCCTCATCCCTCCTTCAGACAGATTCCTTTTAGATGAAAAGTCAACAGAGGTAAATCTGCCTGAATCCCCAGATGTGTGTTTCCTCTCATGAAGTCGCTCAGGTTACAGTTACTACAACACGCTGCAGGAGGAGTCCAGGAGGAGTACTCGAGTATTATCAGTACTTTGGATTTTGGGGATATTGTTATTGTAATAAACAAAAGACAATGGATTCTATCCTCGTTGGGAAACGTTGGTTTTCTCTACAATGTTATAATGTTTTGTTATTTGTGGCTTTTTAAATAAAGTTGAACCTCTTCCTCTTCCTCTTCCTCCCTTCGTCCAGAGATGAAGACAGAACATCCAAGAGCAGTGATGGACTCGGACTGGGTCCATGTCCCATCTGCTAACATGGAGGAGGCAGGTTGATGACCTGTACTGCAGTCAATCAATCAATCAATCAATCAATCACAGGTTATTAGTCTCATATTCCCAGTTTGTCTCACAGATGTTAACAACGATCAACTTCCTCTGTTCTTCACTCAACAAGAGTCAAACAGAAACTTCATGATCAGTGAATATGTGAGGATCCTCTCCCAGGACACAACAACACATCAACACAACACATCAACACAACAACACATCAATATATCAACACATCAACAGGATTCACTACCTGAGAAGAACCAGTTCCTCTCAGATGCACAAACACAATGGATCCTGGGATCTGTTGGACTGAGGTTCACAGGTAGGAGGAGCCTGTGGTTCTGCAGAGAGCATCTGATTGGACAGTGTGAGGCGAAGGCTCCTGATTGGTCCACACGATGACGTTTTCACCTGCTGAATGACATTTAACTCTGGTTAGCTACTGGCATCTGGAGACTACATCTCCCAGCATGCCCTGCAGGAGCCCGTGTGTCCCACATGATGGTAAACAGCAACACGTTGTCAAATCATCCCAGTTCAACCAGTGAACCAATCAGTGAGCTGACAGGGCATGATGTCACTGTTTCTCTGGCAGATGTTGACCTCTGACCCCGGCGAGCTTGTTGCATTAGCAGCTCTGTTATTGGTCCATTGAAGCTGAATGTGACGCTGCAAAAAGCAACTGTGTGTGTTTGTGTGAGTGTGAGTGTGTGTGTGTGTTGGCTGGAACTCAACCCTAACATGGGAAGCTCCTCCAACATCTGACAACCATTACTGCTGTCACACACACACACACACACACACACACACACACACACACACACACACACACACACACACACACACACACACACACACACACACACACACACACACACACACACACACACACACACACACACACACACACACACACACACACACACACACACACACAGGGTTTTCTGACTCATGGATCAACATGCAGACTCAGCACTTTCTCCTCCACTCCTCCTTTCTTCTGTTCTCTCCATTCTCAGGATTTAATCTCTGTGTGTTTGTGTTTCTGACGTAGAAACCTCTTGGCAGGAAAATCAGCTTGTCACACACACACACACGTGCACGCACACACGTGCACGCACACACGCACACATACCTTTTTACTTTGGTCTTTCTGGGGAACAAAATATCAATTCACCATAACCAGTAGTTAACTAACCCTCACTCGCACCACAACCTGAACTGAACTCTGACCCAGTGAGTCGTCCAGGTCGTTACGGAAACAACACAAACAAGAAACACAACCAGCTTCCTGAACCCTTCAGAACACAACCAGCTTCCTGAACCACTTCAGAACACAACCAGCTTCCTGAACCACTTCAGAACACAACCCGCTTCCTGAACCACTTCAGAACACAACCAGCTTCCTGAACCACTTCAGAACACAACCCGCTTCCTGAACCACTTCAGAACACAACCAGCTTCCTGAACCACTTCAGAACACAACCAGCTTCCTGAACCCCTTCAGAACACAACCAGCTTCCTGAACCCCTTCAGAACACAACCAGCTTCCTGAACCCCTTCAGAACACAACCAGCTTCCTGAACCACTTCAGAACACAACCAGCTTCCTGAACCCCTTCAGAACACAACCCGTTAACTAAACCTTTCTCTTGACCTTAACTTAGTTATGACCCCCCCCCCCCCCCCCTTACTCCCTAACCCGGACTCAGCTACTATCAGCCGGACCCTCTAGCTTCTGTGACCAGGTTGTTTTTGGTGGTTTTTATCTCACGTGTTTGAATCTCTCTGAAACATTTATTTAGAAAAGCAACATAAATCTTTACATATTCTCTTATTCTCCATCTCCTCGTTTCCTCCTCTCCTCTCCTCTTTCCTCTTTCAAATAAACTTCTCCAGAAACCTGACCCCCCCACACATCCCTCTCTCTTGCCTCCCCCCCACTCCACTCCCCCACCTCTCTTCTCTCCACTGTCTCTCTTACTCTACTCTCTCTTCTCTCCCCCCCCCACCTCTCCCTCTCTCGCCCTCCCCCCACCTCTCCCTCTCTCTCTCTGTGTGGAAATATTCGTGGAAACTGCCAGAATCTTTTCCAACATAAATAAGAGTCCAGCTGTACACACACACACACACACACACACGCACACGCACACGCACACGCACACGCACATGCACACGCACACGCACACGCACACGCACACGCACACGCACACACACCACACACACACAGGATCAATGAACTCTCTCATTCACCTGTTTATCGAACAGAAGATCATTTATCTCCTTCCTCAGTTAAATCCCTCGACTCTCGTTAATTAACAGAATTCATAATGTGAGATAATCGATTAGTTGAATCAGCTGCAGGTCACCAGCTGATTGAAAGCAGGGGTGTAGCTCCATCTAGTGGATGGAACAGGAACAACATCAGCTAACAATAATCCCAGTCATACTTTATCTCACTAAACCTTTAGAAGTTTAACACAGACGACATAAAGTCCGAATTCAAAATCAAACATTTGAAATAAATATTGTGTTCAATGTGTGTAAACTGTTTTATAATCTATGGCTGTACTTTACCCCTTTCAACACCGTTTTCTCCAGCTCTGCACCTGGTGTCTGTCTGTGAACAAGGTTTCACAGAAACCACTAAATGGATTTCTACGGAACCTGGTGGAAGGATGTGGAACGGGTCAGGAAAGAACTCATTGGATTTTGGTGGGGATCTGGATCAGAGGGTTATGTGTGTATGGGTGGATGTGTCACTGCTCTGTAGCATCACTGACTGACGGACTGACTGACTGACTGACTGACTGACTGACTGACTGACGGACTGACTGACTGACGGACTGACGGACTGACTGACTGACTGACTGACTGACTGACTGACTGACGGACAGACTGACTGACTGACTGACTGACGGACTGACAGACAGACTGACTGACTGACTGACTGACTGACTGACGGACTGACTGACTGACTGACGGAGCATGATCATGTACACGAGCAGTGACCTACTGACGACTGACTGACTGACTGAGGACAGACGACATGACTGACAACTGGACTGACTGACGGACGACTGACTGACTGACTGACGGACTGACTGACTGACTGACAGACTGACTGACTGACAGACTGACTGACTGACGGACTGACTGACTGACTGACTGACTGACTGACAGACTGACTGACTGACTGACTGACTGACTGACTGACTGACTGACTGACTGACTGACTGACAGACTGACTGACTGACGGACTGACTGACTGACTGACTGACTGACTGACAGACTGACTGACTGACAGACTGACTGACTGACGGACTGACTGACGGACTGACTGACTGACTGACTGACTGACTGACTGACTGACAGACTGACTGACTGACTGACTGACGGACAGACGGACTGACTGACTGACTGACGGACTGACTGACTGACTGACGGACAGACGGACTGACTGACTGACTGACTGACAGACTGACTGACTGACTGACTGACTGACTGACTGACTGACTGACTGACTGACTGACTGACTGGCTGGCTGGCTGACGGACTGACGGACTGACTGGCTGGCTGACTGACTGACTGACTGACTGACTGACTGACTGACTGACAGACAGACTGACTGACTGACTGACTGACTGACTGACTGACGGACTGACTGACTGACTGACGGACTGACTGACTGACGGACTGACGGACTGACTGACTGACTGACTGACGGACAGACTGACTGACGGACTGACTGACTGACGGACTGACTGACTGACTGACTGACAGACTGACGGACTGACTGACTGACTGACTGACTGACTGACGGACAGGAGGCAGGTTTCATGTTACACAGCAGCAGTGTCACCTCCAGCCGAGTCGCTCCAGTTCACAGTTCAGTCTCTCACCTGAGGAACAGACGACACAACTTACTGCTACAACACTGGACTTGTTCTGGACCCGGTTCTGTCGGTGGCTGAGTCTTTATCTTTAACCAGGACAGAACAGAACTGGACCGGAGTGTGTTTTTTGTTACATGACTGACCTGGATCTCCTCACCGCTCTGGTTTCTGGTGTTTAAACTGGACGAACTGTCCTCAGCTGAACCAGAGTCGGACCAGAACTGAACATCTGAACAAACAGGTATTAGTACTTTTGCTAAACTGCTATTGATGAAAATGATATTGCAATAATCACAGATATTTGCGCAGCCCCACACAAACTAATCATTATTCTGTCTTATTTCTTATATATTTGACTGGTCGTCAATCATAACAACCAAACTTTGACCTGAATGCTTTTGTTGCTTGATATGTTATGAATTCAAACATCCAATATCTCTTGAACATGTGATTCCTGCCGTGAATCTTCCTCCTGTCAGTTTGAAGGTAAAACCCGAGATCAGGAGTCAGAACAGTGAAGTGACAAAGAAGACAAACGGAAACTTATCAAATATCAATTAGAATAATTCATTAAAATCATTTCATCTGAAGTAAAGATCTGTTCACCTGTGAATTCACATAACTCTGAACTAGAGAATCAGCGTCACCATCACTTGTGTTGGTGAGTCCCAGTCGACGCTGCTACACAGAACTGGATTCACATGGAACTGGATTCACATGAAACTGGATTCACATGAAACTGGATTCACATGAAACTGGATTCACGTGAAACTGGATTCAGTCCTTCATGCTTTGGGACAATTCTTAAACCAAAGCTTGTTGTGTGTGTTAGTTGCCTGAGTGATGGATGGACCTTGTCTTCTTCCTCCAGTATCTTCTGCTTCACGTCACCTCAACAGCTTTGACTCTGAGCCCGGCAGATATTTGTCATGTAATTACCACTTGTTGCTGCAGAGGGCGCTGTTGTCGCCGCTCAGCAAAGCGTACATAGTGTTGCTTTAATCTTTCAGGTTCCCTGCTGCCCGGCCCGGCCCCGTTCGATCCAGTCCGGCGTGGTCATGCAGTCCCTGACCCAGGAGATCCAGAGTTTCTCTCGGACGCGGCTGAGGAAGCAGTGCACGCGCGTGACATCACTGAGCGGCCGCCGCATCATCGAGACCTGGAAGGGTTCGACCATCACTGTGGTGGAAGACCCCGCCCCCCCAGAGAAGATGCTGGGATACGTCCCTGACACTTCCTGGGACCTGCAGGTCGGAATCGTCAAACCCTACCTGCTGCTGGGTGAGTGAACGAGACACGGGAAGAAACTACTGGGAGAATTAAAACCCTCAATCACGACGTCGCTCTTTTTATATCATCAAATAACTCATTCAAACCAAACTGATCTGAAACACGTTTTAGTTTGGTCCATGTCTCATCTGCTAACATGGAGGAGGAGCACCTCTGACCTATACTGCAGCCAGCCACCAGGAGGCGATCACAATGATTTGTAATGTCAAAAAACATTATGCTGGTAACATTTGGCTAAATTAGTAAAAAACGCTATGTGGGTGTAAAATATCTGGATTTGACCAACTCTGAAACACAGAAGTGTCCGAGTGTCCTGGTTCCATAGTTCCGATGTGTCCCCCCCCCGTCCTGCTCCGTCCTGGAGGTCACCTTCAGTCCACCCTCCGCTCAGTGTGGAGGGAACCTGACCCAGGCAGGACGTGGGGGGGGACACGGGGGGGACGTGACCCATCAGACCTCAGTGGTTCACAGGTGGAACAACAACGACTGCGTCTTTGGTTCAACACCCGGGACAGAGTCTCAAAGACAAATACTGAGTGTGTGTGTGTGTCTGTGTGTGTCTGTGTGTGTGTGTGTGTGTGTGTGTCTCTCTCTCTGTGTGTGTGTAGGTTCGCAGGATGCTGCACATGACTTTGGAACTCTGAAAAAACACAAGGTGAGATTTTTTATCTTCTGAAGTGAAACATTACAACAAAGCTTCTTTAGTTTCTCTTCACGCCGACTGAATTTATATGTTTAAATACGAGTTAGCAAATTAGCAGAACTATTTATTTTGCACCTCTAAAAACAGCCACAACAACAATAAATCAAACAACAGACTAAATACTACACAAAGGTGACGAGGCCCTGACAGCTTGGTCTCCAGTCTCCAATGAGGAACATCTGAAAGATCTGAGCTGCTGAGTCCAAGAGCTCATGTGAACATGTGTGTGTCTGTTCAGTGTTTCACTGTGGACGCAGGGAAATTCATTTTCTGATGAAATATTAAAATGATAACAAGATAAAGGTGAAATAAGGACATAACTCTCTGTTACTGTCAGGCTCCTGTTTGTCTGTTGTCCTGATTTTATAACTGTTTATCAATCTGCGATCCTCCTCCTCCTCCCTCTCCCCTCAACATCTCCACCCTACCTGCCTCAGCCGACTCCTACTCCATCCTCCATCCCTCTCCTCTCTCTTCCTCCCTTCCATTCCTCCTCTCCTCCTCCTCCTCCTCCTCCTCCTCCAGGTGTCTCACATCCTGAACGTGGCCTTCGGCGTGGAGAACACCTTCCCGGACCTGTTCATCTATAAGACCGTCAGTATTCTGGATCTCCCTGACGCTGACCTGCTGACTCACATCCAGGAGTGTTGTGACTTCATCCAGCTGGCTCGCTCGGAGGTAACGTCGCTGACATCACCACAAACATTCACTTATTCTCAATTAATCAATAACTCTATTTATGCTTTAGTCTCAAACGACAGCCGCTCTTTGTTGGATCCTTGCAGGAAGTGAAGCATTAACATTTAAATTTAGATTTAAATCCTGAAGGTGAAAGTCGCTGCAGCTCAGGTGAAAACACACGAGTGGATTAAGTCAAACAACAAGAATCTATCCCATAATGCAGCGGGATAAAGGGCAGAAGGACTCGGATGTACAGGTCTGAAAACAAGGGAGGACTTGACATGACTCTCCTCTCCTCTGTTCTCCTCTCCCTCTCTTCCTCTTCCTCTTCGTCTCTCATCTCCTCCTCTTTGTCTGTTTCTAAATAATAGATGTGTAGTTTTGTTCATGTTTTATTAAACTGCACACAGATCAGATCTCAGTGTCATACAAGCTTTTAGCAACGAAGCCTGGGGCTCACCTTAACATGACACCCCCAACACACAGTCATTAGGGTCATTAGGGTCATTAGGGGTGTATGATTACAGGACGTGTGTGTGTTCATTATAATTGGTTCTTGTGTGTGTGTGTGTGTGTGTGTGTGTGTGTGTGTGTGTGTGTGTGTGTGTGTGGTGTGTGTGTGGTGTGTGTTGTGTGTGTGGTGTGTGGTGGAAATTCCAGCCTTGATAATCAAACTGATGCTTTTACTTTGAAATGCAGGGTCACATTACCCAGCAGGCCATCTGGCTAGTGATGACTATCAGTTATTGATGCTGTCATGACAACAACAGCATCATGTGACTGAGGTCATAACCACAGGGCAGTTTTATAATGTGTTTATAATGTGTTTATATGTGTTTATAATGTGTTTATAATGTACATGATTAACATTGGGCTCGGTTTTTATGTAAAGAAGTTTTAAAGTCGTCCTGTCATATTTTCAGGGTTATGGAATAAACGTAAAGTTTCTGGTTTACGTTTATCCAAAGTTTGGTAAATAAGAAATCACCTTCATCTAAACCTTTGAGAAAACAAAGAAAAAGAAAGAACATTCAAATGAAATATGAGGATATCTTTTCATTGATAAATCTTAACCATCAGTTATTGGGTCAGCTTCAAACCCAAATTGATTTTCAATGCTGACTAATTTCTTTTTAAAATCCAGATTTTACAGAACTTTAAGGCCTTTTTTGCCTGAATGGATCAGATATTATTCACATATCTTAGACTCTGAGGATGAATCTGTGTCAGTGGAACCTGTGACGTTCTGGGGAAGCTCCTGTTTTCTGTTCTCAGCCTCAGGAGGTTGTGAGTTCGGATCCAGCTCAGTGAACTTTGAGCTTCATCCTGAGAACAGCTCGTTCCACGTGGAGCAGGAGGAGCTGATGAGGATCTGATGAGGATCTGATGAGGATCTGACGAGGATCTGACGAGGAGCTGATGAGGATCTGATGAAGATCTGACAGCAACAAACAAGACATCTCTTCAGTTAAAGGCTTCTTCAGTGGAGATCAACAGGAAGTTCACTGCTCTGTTGCTCTGTAGCGTCCTCTGGTGTTCAGACAGAAACACTGCAGTACAGCTCTGACGCTCCAGAGCACAATAATACTACATTATTCTGAATTGTTCTAAAATGTAAAAACAAGAGAAAAATATTGTCAGAAGATCATTTTAACGTTTTAATATATTCAAATAATATGAATATAACAACTTCCTCATATGTGTATATGTAGGTGTGTATTTATTGTTTATATCCAGCCCTGTTTGTTTACTT
The DNA here is from genome assembly GCA_006182925.3 of Reinhardtius hippoglossoides. Lineage (NCBI taxonomy): Eukaryota > Metazoa > Chordata > Actinopteri > Pleuronectiformes > Pleuronectidae > Reinhardtius > Reinhardtius hippoglossoides. The sequence goes on along the minus strand of CM031682.1, from coordinate 997,804 downwards.
ATTTGTTATAATGTTATATATAATATATAATATTGTTCGTCCCTCAGAAAAGCGTGGTGCTGGTCCACTGTAACTCCGGCGTGTCCCGGGCCCCGTCCGTGGTCGTCGGCTACCTGATGTCATGTGACGGCCAGTCC